>JANTNT010015567.1:1387-24574 GCA_024752375.1 Entacmaea quadricolor | reverse complement strand
GAAGAGAAGAGAAGAGAAGAGAAGAGAAGAGAAGAGAAGAGAAGAGAAGAGAAGAGAAGAGAAGAGAAGAGAAGAGGGAAGGGAAGGGAAGGGAAGAGAAGGGAAGGGAAGGGAAGGGAAGGGAAGAGAATCCAAAGTTACCAGAAAGTTTTTGGGCCCCTCAAGACGCCAGTGTTCCTCCAAACATTGGATGGCAATGAAAAGGTTTTTACTGTCACATGTTCAATTCCTTTTTTTTTCTAGCTTCCGAACATAAGACTAAAGCACGTCCAAGTCTCACCAAATTAGCTACGGAGGACAACAACGATAAGAAACTTGAATATCTTTTTTACGATCCATGCAAGAAATGAATATTACGTTTACAGGTACATAGCTTGGGTTTCCTGTGATTTAATCGCGCTGAGGATACTGGGAATTAACGACGTGTCAACGCATGCGCGTTAGCTGTTTATAAGAGCTTTTCCAGTCAAAATTCATGTATGATTTTAATGGTCTTGCTGCACAATTCAACCTATATACTACTTTAAAATAGAAATCATTCGTTGTATTTATTGTACGTTATGTTAATAAGTCCTAAACTTTCCTAAAATGCTACCAGAGCCGGTAAATTCGTCACATTCTTCATCGCAAAACAACTTCGTTCGCAGAATGTCGACTTCAAAAAGATGGAAATATCTTCGTCGTATTCTAATGTTTAGACACATGGACTTTGAATTTGCTTTATGGCAGATGCTTTACTTGTGTGTTGCTCCACAGAAAGTGTAAGTGTAGTGTTTGTTGTATTATTTCTATTCGTGTTTGCTAGGTATTAATGTTGAGCTCTTGGTTTGTTTACAACTTCAAAGAACCACATCCAAAAAGGAAAAACATCTTTAAAATTATAATGAAAAAAAAATCAACTATTGTTAGCTGTGTGATGGAGAAACATATGGTACAGTTTTCTCACATTTATGTACAAAAGTTTTAGTAAATCTAAAATTCTTGCATTCTATTAGTATTTCATTGTTTCTGTGAATACAAACAATTGATTGTAGGTTTTTGCTTAATTGTTCTTATGCCTCCATTCTAATCTGTTAATAATTTTTGTCCTTGCAGGTATAGAAATTTCCATTACCACAAACGTAAGTAATGTTGTTGAAGGCTTACTTCACTCGGTGAAACGAAACAAAACAAATGTTTCACAAAATGGTAAATTGAAAAATTTTTGTTTCTTTAAAATTTATGAATAGAAAAGCCTTATTGAGCTTTGCCAAACAGGTTAGTATTTATTTTCAAGTGAGTGTCTTGTATAGCACATTTTTTTCTTAAAGCTTTGTTACGTCGGAAACAGAAGCAATCTTTTGAGCCAGATTTAGAGAACAATTATGTATCTTCTGCAACGGAGGACCTTCTTGTTGTCGTCTTCTATTTATAACTCTGCTACTTCTCTTAAATAGGCTGACTAATTCTGTGAATAAAGCTATTTTCTTCGGCTGTTTATGTGTCCATTTATGGTCCCATTTTGAATTCCACAGTGAGCCCAACAATGATAACCTACTTGCAACACAAGGAGCCCAACCACAGGAAGCCCAAGTGTAGTACTTGTGATCATTCAAAGGTTACAAAGGTTTATATATAGATTTGTATATCTTACGATAAATAAAGTAATATTTTATAGCAAGCTTATTAAAGTTTTTAAGTATTTCTACATACATGTTCTGCCTTTGTACGAAATTCTGATCCAATCTGACTAGATTTAGCCTTCTTTAAGGCCTGCCAAGCAAGTTGTCATTGTTGGGCTCGCTGTGGAATTCAAAATTGCTCCATGAATAAACATAAACCAGGACTAAGAGCCATTTTTCCTCATATTTAGAAAAATCATTTTCATAAAAAGACAGCGAGTACAGCACTTGCCCATAATTTTACCTTATGGAAGAACACTTATTTTCAAACAAAAACCTAAAAAGGACATTTCTCAACTAAATATGTAAAAACTCCTTTCAGTTGATATATTAAATTATGTACCAATTAGTTTAGTATTAGATGTGTGTGTGTCTGTGCGTGTGTCTGTGCGTGTGTCTGTGCGTGTGTGAGAAAAGGAGAGAAGAGAAGAGCAAGAGAGGCTATTTTCAAGAACATGACCACATCAGCTATGCTGTAAAAATCAATCGTGTATAAATACTTTTTTTTTTAATTTGCCCATGGCCCTTAGAACTCATTTGCATTCCTTTGTCTTTGCTTACTTCCACCTTATGGCGAAAGCATGTATTATAGTCAGCATTTTAGACTTCAGGCCATTTAGATTAACAATGCAATACAATCAAGAATGATGCAGTACAAAAGAATACAATACAATGTTATGGGTAAATTGTAGGAGTATTGGACAAGTTGTAGATGTACTGTAATTGCTATGATGTTTCATCCTCAATTAATAAATGTGATTGTCTTTTGATAGAAACTAAAGATCAGTGGGCAAGAGATGACCCTGCTTTTCTTGTGTTACTTAGTTTTTGGTTATGTGGTAAGTTAATAGTTTTTACTTTAAGTTAATAGTTATTTGGTAAGTTAATAGTTATTTGGTAAGTAAGGTGTGTTATAAACATCACATCTCATATGCCAAATGTAATTAGATCAAAGAAGGCTGCCTAATTATCTATTAAGAGTAAATGGCTTGAACCCAGGAGTAGTAGATTGTAAATTACTGTGATCGTGTGGGTGAGTGTAGTCTTGAGAAAGACTGTTGTTGGTGGAGACTGATGTTTCGAAACCTGAGCAGAAGTCATCTTCAGAGTACAGTGAGGGAATGAAAGATAGTCAATGGTATTTATAGCTCTGGTGGTGTTATAGTGACGTAAACAGTAATTAGTCTATTGTAATTAGTAATCGTGTGAAGTCGTGTCGGTGTTGTCGGTAGTAGTCTATTGTTCCTCAGTAGCGTCTTTGGTCTGTTTGAGGTTGTGAATGAGTCTTCTGTAGGGTGACGGTACTGGTTGGCTGCGGTTAAGTGGTTTTTGTTCTAAGTTGGTGAACCAACTCTCAAGTGTAATTACTGTTTATGTTACTATAAATACCATTGACTGTCTTTCATTCCCTCACTGTACTCTCAAGATGACTTCCGCTCAGGTTGTCAAAACGTCAGTCTCCACCAACAACAGTCTTTCTCAAAACTACACTCACTCGGATGATCACAGTAACTCACAATCTAATTATCTATTGTGTGCAATGCATTCAGCAAAATACATTGTATGTGAGATAAGATGTTTAAAACAGGCTTTAATGATCTTTCTCTGCAAGTTGGATGGGATGGTGGGAGCATTTGCAGAGGGTTTAGCAATATTTGGAGTAGGCAGATGAGGCTAATATATAGGCGGCTGTGTGCAATAATTTTACCACCATTTTTTATTATTTATTGAGACTGTTGATTGCAAAATAGCTGGCAGTCAGGAATGAAGTAGCCGGTGATTGATCACTGGTAGCCACCTTCTATCAAAACCCCTGCATTTGTGATGTTTTTCGTGGGCTGACTTTGTTTTTTTTCCTTTCTTCAAACCTTTTTCTGGGTTTTCCAATTTCCATCTGAAAAATCGTCAATGAACCAACCAATGAGAAATGAAAATGCCACTGTAAATTGATTATTCTATTAATTTTGTTATTTATTGAATGTATATTTAAGATATAATAGCAGTAGTATACAACTGCAATTAAGATCACAATCTTACGTAAGTTTTTTTACAATCCATTTTATTGAATATTTGCAAACTTACACATATTTCACCTTTTTTTCCTTTCAGTCTCTTCTATTGGCTTTTCAATTGTGCTTAAGCTTCACTTTTTAGGATTTATCAAGTTTCTTATATGGGTTGTATTTGTAGACTGTATTGGTGTAGGATTAGCAGTAGCAACTTTGTTATGGTGAGTTTACACATGTTTTAATAAACTCATTCAGTTTTGGAATATTTACTATTATTTTTGAGCTACTGTGAACGCTAAACTTTTTTCCGCATTTGTTCAAGCCTGAAAATTGTCAGTTTGTCTAGAGAAGTGCACAGGTTTGTCGCGAAACAACATTTTGAATTTAAAGTCTTGAGTTTGATGGCTCGCAATTTATATATTTTGAATTTGTCAAAACAGGTTTAGAAACATTTGTGACCTTCCACGGGAAAACGTGTATTAAGGTGAACGCACGTGCACGGCATGTTCGCACGTTAAAACAAAAGACACGCAAGTTGACACGGTAACAGTGTGTCAAAACGTGTCAACACTGTGCTCATTAACTTTTTGCTATTGTTTTGGGGCGCACTGAAAGACAAAGATATACAAGAATTAACCGTGTCAGGGTAACACGGTGATCGTGTTGAGGCTTGACACTGTTACCGTGTCAGTTTGTAACGTTTACCGTGTCAAATAAGCTTGGAGACTGAAGGACTTTTAAGCAGAACTACTTTGAAGCTGAATGTGATTGGCCGGATACGTTACAAAGATATTAATCATGTAACAATCAGTTTCGTTTGTTCAGAAATAATTTGTAATTTGTACTAAAGCAAGACAGGGCGTTATTCACGAGTGTAATCATATAAAATTTACTACATTTTACCTCTTTACATCGCTTGAAACATCGCGGCGAATTCAAATGTTGTTTTGCTTTTCATGTAAAAATCCAATGCAGAACAATCAAGGAAATTAAACTTGGCAAAGTATTACCAGAACGAAAATTTAATCTTAAGAAAATAACTTGGACTTCATTAGAACAGCAAATATATTTTAATTAGCCTATTTTTATGTGCATATTGGCGTGTCAGTGCCGTGTCAAACCGTGTCAAGAGGAGCGTGCAACCGTGTCAATACCGTGCCGTGCACATGCGTTCACCTTAATACTCGTTTTCCCGTGGAGGGTCGCATTTTATCTACGTTTTAATGCTATTTCCAGTTGATTGCAATGTGCGGTGATTTTTACTGGGTTGAAAAAACTGGAAATAGCAGTAAAACTAGATAAAACATTTCTAAACCTGTTGTCGCAAATTCAAAACATATAAGTTTCAAGCCATCAAACTCAACAGTATAAGGCTGAAACGTTACACAACAAACCTGTGCACTTCTCTAGACAAACTGACAAGTTTCAGGCTTCAACAAACGTGGAAAAAAGTTTAGCATTTACAGTAGCTCAAAAATGGTAGTAAAGAAATCATTATGGTACAAGTGAAAATAAGAACAAATAATCAGAATAATTACTTATAGGATGTTTTGATTCTGTTATAATATGCAGCCCGTAAAGTCCTCCACTGATAATGTAGAATTGTGAAGCGCATTGAGACGTTAAGTGTAATGTGCTATATAAGCACCTATTCCATTCCATTCCATTATAATACTGCTGTTTGCATAAAAGCATGCACTGTACACCTTTTTTATCCTTGTTAAGGCACCCCATGCAACCATCATGTTTCTAGTTTGAACAACATGTTTCCATTTAAATTTTTGACATCTTCTAGGTATATTTATCCAATCACAGTTCAAATAACACAAAATTTATCCATGATCTGGTGGTATCTGAATTGTGATTGGGTAATATACATAGGATTAACTCGTATTGCTGCTCAAAGTGGCCATAAGTTAACAGTTGTGCCTAGAAATATCAAAATTTTCCTGTGGAAATATGTTGAGATGTTAGAAACACAACATTGAGGCACTTCAAACAAATAAGAAAAAAGTGTATGGTGCAACCTCTAATGCAAATAGCAGTATCATGATTTAGTCAAATGCATAGTTTTATTTCCCAAATTTAATTTTGTAGGTTCATCTGTAATCGTTACCTGAGAGTACCATCATCCTATGGGACACAACAAAGAGTAGAATGGGCATATGCATTTGATGTACACCTCAATGCTTTCTTCCCCTTGCTGATCATCCTGCATGTTGTCCAGCTGTTCTGTATGCAGAGTAAATAGCATTTCTATCGCCGTAACCCCTTGTTATATTTCTATATCTTTTCTTCACTCTTAATGCTCATACTTCATAAGATTTTTTAGATGTTTTGATCCATGTTGTTAAAAAAGGCTTTCTGATACTTTAAATTTATTAAAATTCTTGTCTCTTGAAGAGAAGAATGATTAATAATAACCACTGAATTACACTATATATTAATATTTGTAACATTGTTAACAAGGGGTTATAGGTCTTAGAATGATAATTATATCATTACTGTTGTGTTATTACAACTAACTAACAGTACTAGCATTATAACCAATTATTGGCTAGTGTTGAAATAAAATTCTCTGAACTAATTCTTGGGTTTCACATGATATCACAGCCGCCATGTTAGTGTACAGCTAACAAAAGATTTCTCATTAGCCTCTATTGTTATGTACACCAACATGGCTGCCATGCCTCTATTCTTGGTTTTCACTTGACGTCACAGCCACCATGTTGGTGTACAGCTAACAAAAGATTTCTTGTTAACCTCTATTGTTATGTACACCATCATGGCTGCCATGACTTTGTTATTTTATTATTCCTTAAGGAATTGATGAAATCCAAGAATATGTACAGACTACTCTTTATAATTTAAATATTGATTACTGTAAATGACCTAATGAACGGCCTGGGTATTTATTAAATTTTCATAAACAAAGGGGGCATTTAATAGATGAGGTGTTTAATTAGAGAGGGGCATTTTGATATTCATAAAAAAGAAAATAACAACAAGAAATAGTTTCAGATAATAAAGCAATAAATTAATGTAACTATGATAATACCAGGTACTTCAGACAATAAAAACTTATGTCCGGTAAGTTAGTTTTTTATTAGGAAGCATTTATTAGAGAGGAGTGTTTGATAAAATTTTGAAACTTTAGGGGAGCATTAAATGGAAATGAGGCATTTATTTGAGAGTGGGCATTTATTAGGTCATTTATGGTACTGTATGTTAGATGTTTTATTAATTTGAGGTCCTGTATTGTTTCAGTTATCATAGATCAACCATGGTTCATTTCAAGGTTTATTGGTAATTCATTGTGGTTGATTGCATTGGTCTATTATATCTATATAACCTTTCTGGGATACAGTGGTAAGATGAATCCTTGAATAACTTCATTCATTTAACCCTTTCACTACATTTCACAACACCAGAGGTTTTTGATATTGAAGTAAAAAATAGTTATAAAATAGACCAGATACCATACATTCTCTAATTTAACAAACATGTTGTTATCAGGCTATGTAAACATTTGCAGAAACATTTCCCCATGTTTACATATGGTAGTCTGATTTAAATGCCCAGGAAAGTTTGGGAGAAGTCTTCAGCTCTGTATACACTGTAACAGTTGCTTACAGCTCTGTTTTATACAACAGCTCTCAACTTCTCCCATATTCCCTCATGTTTATATCAGACTGTGTAAATATGGGGAACATTTTCTATTTGTTATTAAAATCATTATTGATTAACTTGATCGGGTAACCCACAACTGTCTGAACAAACACTGTGATTGAATAAAGAAACAAAGGAATAATGGTACAAGAAAATAGAATCAGTCATGTATAACAGGGACATTGTTTTATCATGTCTTTGTTTTGCATGGCTCATTTGTCTTGTTCTATTATTCTTTTATTTCTTCATCCAATCACAGTGTTTGTTCAGAAGGTAGTGGGCAACCCCCTTGATCATACTCACATGTGAATTTGCACCATTATACAAGTAACATTATTATTATTATTATTATTATTATTATTATTATTATGTAATTCATTTTGAAATAATGTTTTTAATTTGTCAACAGCTCTGCCATTCTTAAGGAATACTATGACCTTGTTATATCCTCCTGTAATTACAGTAATTATATTTTACATCTTCTCTATCGCCATTGGCTGGAATTTTAGTCGGAGTATCATGAATTTCTACAAATACAGAGTACTTTAAATAATGTGTACCACTACAATATGGTGGGTAACATGATCAAAGGGTCAAGCCACACCAAGTACAGAGTAATTAAATAACATCTACCACTAACGCAATAGATCCTTATTGCACCGTGGCATAAGATATTTTATCTACTAGAATTAAAAGGAATTTACTTTTAAAAATTGTCATATTGATAATAGTAAAACTGCAAAGTTTCAATGAAATTGTTCTTAAACTGAAGAAGTTTTGAATTTTTGAAAATAACCATTATTAGAAATAAATGTATTGAGATAGTGCATTGTGCACTACCAGCCTCATTACCATGCTAAACACACACATTTCTTGGTGAAAATTTCACAAAAATATTGACCTTCAAAAATTAATATCTTTGTCAGTTTAAGAGCAATATCCTTGAAACTTTGCAGTTTTTACTATTATTGATGAGAAAAATTTGTAGTAAATTCCTTTTTGGATAAATTAAATATTTTGCAATTTTGTGCTAGCATGATAAGGGTCTATGTGCTGGATAGCTTGATTCAAGAGAGTAGTTACAGAGTATTTGAATAAAAACTGCTAAGGCAATGAGCTTGATACATGTAGCTTGATTCAAGAAGCAAGCCGCCCAATTTTAAGTACTATGCTTTCAATAACATCGACCACTCAAACTCCATGTACATGTACTGGGATCATGGTTAAAGAATTCAGGTTGGATTAAGAATGAATCGACTTGATCAAGAGTTTGGTTCAACAGTGAAATTCCTCAAAACTTCAAACTTGAAAAGAATATCACAATCTCAAATGTACATAATGAACAAAAATATATATACTGTGATATAAACTGCAACACACAAACAATATGGAGTAAAGAATGGAATTAATAATTGAGTAGAAAGCCAACTACAATACAAAAGTATTGTAATAACAAGAAAAAACCCTGTAAAATGAAAAGCATTAGTTTGATCTACAGTATGCTAAGAAAAAACTGACCAGTAGTACATATGAGTAATGTTAGTTGAGTAGAGTGCAAACACTAAACCAGTCAAACAGTATTAACCAATAACTACTTAATAGAACAAATTGATTAATTAAGAGTAAAAGTACTGTAAAAGTATGAATCATGAAGTTATCAAAGTCTTTTGAAGCCTTGTTGAAGAAAAATTCTATGAGATTAAGACAAATGTTTTTAAGTAATTACTACTATTTAGTTTATCCAGCAGTAAGTTGCTTCATGAGATTAATGTTTGATTAAGTTTGCACTCTTAAGACAAATTTAGCCTCAGTCTGAATTTTTTCAAGGTTAAAAGTACGAACTTGGAGTGAGGCAGGTGTGTCCTGCTGGGGTAAAGACTGTTATCTAAGAGATAAAACCAGTGTTGATTTTGATTCAAAAGATTTTAAACTCTGGAACACTGAGCTACATTTCTTGCACACAGTGACTTAGTTGCTCCATTTTTCAACTATGTAATGGTTGTGTACAACCAGTAACCATAAGAGTCGTAACATGTAATACACCCTTAGAAGCCATGTTGCCAGCAACATCACAAGCAATGATGCATCGTTTGTTCCAGAAACATTTTAGAATCAGCCTGTAATTGTCTTTGTTGGTTGTAGACTTTCTCCAAGTTTTGTTCCATTAGTAATTTCATATCATAAAAACTGTTTCTGGTTTATTCAAATTTTGGCACTCTAAGAATTAGTGTAACTAGTTTAATCAAAACTAGAGGTATGTCTAAAGACCCAAACTAACAACAGGTAGAAATTATCAAGTGAAACTACAGTCATTTAGATCTAAGGGTGAATACTAGATATCAAAACAAGTTATAACTGAAGCATGAAACTTGTATGTTTGGTGACTGAAACGTTAACATTTGGCACTTTCAAAAGACTCTGCCAAAGGAGATCACCAAACATTAGCGTTTCAGTTGCCAAACATCCAAGTTTCATGCTTCAGTTAGAACATGTTTTTTATGTCTAGTGTTCATGCTTAGATGCAAATGACTGTATTGCAGAAAGTTTACTAAACTGTAAAGATCTATGTATTACTAGTAGTTAAGAAGGTTAAATGCTTGGTTAACTTGTTTCAAGGATCAAATGACACCTATTTTCATAATTATGCAATTCAGAACAAATCTAGATGCTTACAGGCTTCCACAAAGCAAATAAATGCAGACTGGGTTTGTAATTATTTTGAATGTTTTATGCACAAGACTTGTCTGGGTCATGAAAATTGTGAACATGACTATAAAGTATTGTACAGGGTAAAGAAAGATAACACTAAAAAGTAAAGAAAACTTATCAGTACAGTAAAATGAAAATAAATAATGTATAAAGTGATTATTTTGATTTTTGTGAAAGAACTGTTTTATGTGTTATAACGTTGTTCTGTTGGATAAAAGCTTTTCTGTTATGAAAGGTGTCATTGAGTTATGTGGTTAGTCTAATCACATTCTGTGACCATAAAAAAGTAATATCAAATAACTAACAGGTTATTGGTATTCAGATATGTAGCAGAATCTATAGTATTATTGGTTAGATTTCTTTGACAATACCAAATAAATATTAAATAAAATTATCACTGATCTAGTTTATATACTTAGTGAAAAATCCAGCTGTATTAGAGTGAAGTCATTAAACTCATGAAATAGAAATTACTTGTTAAAGTGTAGTAGCCAAATAGACACAAAAGAAAACAATGAAATTAGGATCTACTAAAGTGTATCAGTCTAATATATATCTATTTCATGGGTTTAGTGACTTCACTCTATACATGGGAACTAGCAAGTATACTAGTATGAACTGTGTCAGTGTAGTACAATACAGAGTATTTATATAGTGTATAGAATAACGAAGGAAAGTAAGGAAACTTGAATAGAGTGGTTTTCATTAACCCGTGAAATACACTTTAGCGTATTACACTTTATCACACTCTAGTTCTATTGTTTTCTTTTGTGTCTATCTGACTATTACACCTTAATTAGTACAAAAGAAAACTAGTGATTAATCTAGTTTGAGCTGTGTCTGTGTATAATACATGATGGATGGGTTGTAGGTAATTTGAAACACCGTGAATAAAAAACTAGTTTACTTAACTGACGTTTCGGACGTTAGTACTCCGATGAAGGAGTAACGTCCAAAACGTCAGTTAAGTAAACTCGTTTTTTATTCACGGTGTTTCAAATTGCCTACAACCCATCCATCGTTTCTTTAATTTGTACACTTTGTTTCACGTGTTAATGAAAACCACTCTAATCTTAAGGTGTACACATTTGAGTTGTTGGTTTAGCAAGGGATTTAGATTATTCAATATTTGGTTTTCCTTTGTTATTCTAATTACACTACATAAATACTCTCTTTTCCTATTGTATTTTCAATACTGATGATGGTATTTGAAATGTCAAAACATGTATTAAGTAAAAAGCCATTAAGAATTCTTGTTTACACTGTTAAAATACAATATCATGGGATTGAAAGGCAATGTGTAACACCAAAAAAGAGTATAATTTATTGAAGTGTTTCCTTTGTCAGAGTGATGGCAAACACTCTAAATGTGAGTTGATCATATCTATTGATATTTATATATGGATAATATACCTATTTAATATAAATGTAATCTTATAAAAACTAATACTGCCATGTTCAAGTTTTATTGAATATGAAAGATTAACAACTTCAAGAAAGTTCAAATTGAGTTAAATCAAAATTTAACCTAGTAAACCATTAGAAACTCTAGCTCTTTAAATGATTTATTTGCAGCTTAGCTTGTATAAAATGCAACATTGCAATGCAACATCTGCAACAGGTTAGATTGCAATAGACACATGAAACAATTTTGCCATTGCTGGTAATATATTGCTTCAATATTGCATTGTATCTAAGCCTTTTGAGTCTTTTATATTGTAATTGTAAGTTGCCTTAATAGAGATTTTCTGATTTACAGGCTTTGGCATTAATAGTACCAATAATATGCAATAACAAAGTACATAAATTGTTTCAGCTAACAGTGAACTTCACAGACTTGATCCTTACCCTTATTGCAGGGCTAATGCCAACAGTGTGGTTGGTCCAGTTTCAACTGGACCATTTTTTGTTAAAAAGCCTTATAATTCACTTTCTCCCAACTTCCAAACCGGACCAATCTTGAGTGTTGACCAGACCACTTTTTGAGCAATGGCAACAGCCCTGTATGGCATGTAATTTAAAAGTTTTTCATTAAAATGAATTTATAATGTTGCTGTATGTAATTGAAAACAATTTATGTTGGTACCATTTTCTGGTACTGTTGGTGCCAAATTGGCATTTGTGCTTGTTAATTGGAAATGTCTAATATGAGTAACATCATCTTTAATCCATTGCTTTCATCGTTTCAACTATTCCTGGTAATGTTGCTAAAACACTGTTTGCTTTAGTATCTATAATCCTGATGGCAGATTTGCATATCTGTAAAACAAAAAGATAAAGGTTTTTGCATCCAAAAAGTATTTCAAAAATGTCCCAGCTCATTGATGACGTGCAACAAATCCTTTTTTTGAATCTCATGTTTGATATTCCTTTATTATTATTTCAGGATAATAATGTACATTTTGAAAACTAAGCTGTGACTTACAACACAATCATCGCCACCACCACCACCACCACCCTCATCATCATCATCCCCACCCTCAGCAGCATCATCAATGCCTTACCTGTTTTTCTAGTTGGTTTTTTAGGTCCTTGGAAATCTCATTTGAAAATAAGTTATACAGCCAACTAAATAAATAGATATTATAATTACTGGTAGTGATATTTTAAAAAATATGAATTTTTTTAAAAAGGTAATCTAGTTTTGGCAATATTGGTGTACAATTGCTTGGAATTGATAGATATCATTTGAATTGTTTCCAAATGAAGGACCAGTTTTCTTAAGACAAATTTATTGCTGATTGAGAATGACAGGCAAAATTTGCCAAACATCATTTGAGGGATTCATTCAGCTGATTGCAATTGATACCAAGCAAGATACACAATGGATGGGTTATGGGCATGCTGGTGTAGTTGTAAATCCATGTGAAGCATACAATATGCATTAAGTTTTTGTTTCAGTTGCAATAGGCAATATGCATGCAAGTAATGTGCAACTAGCTAAGATTTAAGATGGAAAAAATTTTTGATAAGTTACTCAACAGTAATTTTCATATTAATTTTTACTGTATATGTGCAATACTTATGCAGATACAAATGTAAATGTAATGTTACATTTATAATGTGCAAATTCTATATACTCAAAGTGCAGGACTGCCATTAACATGGTCATCAGACCCACGTGAAGGTCTAACCATTTGCAGATCTTATTCAGCACCTCAGTTATTTTAAGACCCTGAGTAATTGGTCCGGCTGAGATTCGAACTGCGACCTGCTGCACAACAGACCGGGGCTTTACAAACTGAGCTAACCAGGCAGCAGATACCCATAATGACTGTAGTGCTTTAATTAATATGACTATTATTTGAAATTAAATGTTGTACAAACCTTGCACCTCCAGCAAATCTTATTTTAAGTGAACCTATTTTCAGTTTGCAGTCATCAACTCCCACATTACTTTTCTTCTTAGAAACATCACCTAAGCAATAGTTACACCAATTTTATGCCAGTACTAAATTTAAATCTCATCTGCATTTTTAGAAATTGTATATTTCTAAAACATTTGGTTTGAACTTTTGTGTCAAAAGTTACAATCACAATCAAAATTAAGGATGTAGTGTTTTGTGATCCAAAGGACAGGTTCAGAAGGGACAAACCTGCAACGGGGGGATGCAGAGAATTGTATAATTTAAATATGGGGCAACAAAACAATAAAATGTGGCTTAATTGGGCATTTGAAAAATATGCTGGTACTTAACCCGCACTTGAGTTTATATATCGAGACCTACATATACACTGCTAAGTTAACAATGGTTAAACTATACTAAGATAACTCAAGAGCAACATGCATACCCTCTTAAAAAACAAAGACTTCAATGCATGCCAGAGATAAAAATATGCATGGAAGTATGGAACATAACATGAGTAAGCTGGCAGCTCGGCTCCATTAACTGCATTTTACTGGTCACTGTGAGCTCTCTAAAAGGGTTATTAATATGGAGCAGTTTCTACCATGCACTTAACTGACCTACAACTCATCATTTTAGGTTGATTCATGTTAATCAATTCAATGTCAGAAATGATAATGATTGTGATATTCTTACCTGTTATGAGAAATGATAACCCAAGGGACAGGTCTCTGATTGATAAAGTACAGGATCCTGAATCAGAGATGTGTGGCCTGTAACAAAATTCTTTCATTCGTTATACATTTAACATCATCACTACTCTTGTGTTTTATCTAGGGATTTAAGTCATAGTAAAGGTGGGTGGGCTGGATTGACCGCCATTTTTATTTATGCTTGGAAAAGGAGTGTGCAATAAGAAACTATGCCATTGCTTATTTAACAAGCATATAAAGAATAAGCCACTTGAAAGCGATGGGCTATGGTAGAATTAACTGTTCTGTTGGATTCATGGCATACCTGCCCTCTTATAGACATAATATCTCAATTAAAAACATTGGTCATATTACTTTTTTGAGTTAGCTTTCTCATACCAAGCTTTTTCCTTGTAATTCCAATCTGCACTTATTTTAAACGAGGCTTGATCAGTTCTCATGTGTACACTGTGGCTTGACTGTAATGATATATTTGCCTTCTGGATGCTTACATTAGAAATCTTGATGCTATAATGAAAATAAACAACTTGGTATATTCAAATCTTTGGCAGAAAATCATCATTACCAACTTTCATGATATTCTTACTGATCTATGAAAAGTATGAATTAGACTTACTTGTGTAAGTCGAAGTCAACTTTTCCAAGTGGAGTGTTAACATCACCTGAGATGCGAGGAACTTGAAGATCATTTAGTTCTTTAACCAAGAATGGTAATGCCACATGTTGTGCTGTCATTAACAGTTAGATTTAAAAAAAGGGGGAACTTAAAGAAGAAAAGCTTAGAATATTTAATTTTGGTTTAAAGAGTAAACATAAAGAGCGTTAATTTCAATACACAGGGAATCAAATAAAAAAATTGCCTGATTTCTTGGAAGATCAATTATTATTTTTCTACATTGATGATTTTTGTATTCTCTTGTTTTCTTTTAAATCTCTGCGTGCGTTTAAGGCAAATCAAACGAACAATAGCTTACCATCACTATTAGTAATAATATATATTATATTTTTATTCTGAACTTGTTCTCTGAAGTAAATAAGGTAATGGGAGTATTAAACTAGACCAGATATAGTACGATTTTCAGAAGATAATTCACTGCTTACCATAATCAGAGGCTTGATGCGATATTTCACTCTTCCAAGCAGGCGATAAATCAACTGGTTTTCCATAAGACGAAGAAACAAAAAGAATAATAAATATGGTATTTTGAACAAAACTGAAAACACTCATCCCAACGAGTACGTAGCCATTCTACGTTAAAATCGAAGCGTTCATCTTAGATTTTGACCCAAATATTCCAGCCAGCACTTAGTAAAATTTATTAATAATTTATTTGACATATTTTTTACCAAATACATAAACAATCCACGGGTACTAGTAACAAAAAAAGTTAATTTTTTCTACACAAATATCTTTTAAAATCTTTATTTATTTATGCGGTCAGCGGATTTATTTCATTATCGTGTTTACTTTTACTTCGTGTTTTTCTTTCGGTTCCGAAACTATTCCGAATAATAAACGAACCTTAACCCGGAAGCAGACAGATCCGACCACATGAAAACATGGCGGATCAGGTGAGTCGAATTACAGTTTAAGGTTGTGTTGTTTTCTTCGACGAAGTTTTCCTAAATAGAAAAAAATAACAACCTGAATAGCAATGGAAATAAAAGTGTTTTCTTTTCTTTTTTTTTTTGCAGAATGAGTCTGAGGAAAAGTGCATTAAAGACCTGAGAGAGAGATTCTTTGAGGAACATGGTAAGAAACTTTACTTATGAGCTTAACTTATGTTTTTGAGAATATAGTAGATTTAGAGTTTTATATAGTTAATTAAAAGTTATATCAGAAAGTGAGTTTCAGCGTTGATTTGAATTTAATAGAGATTCCTGGTGATTCTCTGATTTCTTAGACAATACTTTAATACCGCCGCTCGTATTTTTTACAATTTTTACTATTTAAGCTTATACATGAATGAATGCAAGCTTGCAGCATGTTTTAAGGTTTTCTCTTTGTTTTTTGAGCATAAAGGTGTAAGGGTTATATAAACTTTAACACGTTTTAAAAGGATGGATTTCCTAACACTTGTAATAATGAGATATAAAGAATTTACAGTAAAGTGGTTCAGGGATTACACACACAACAATCAGAGTCGAGGCTCCAGGGAAACAAAAGAATAGATGAGCCCATTGTTTCCCTGAAGCCTCGACTCTGATTGTTTTATATGTGATCACTGAACCAAAATATCGAAAGTGGGCTATTGATGGATTGCAATCATTCCCAAGGGAATCAAAAGACAAAGACACAGCTGCCATGTTGGTGGTACAAACAAAAGAAGCTAGTGAGAAATCTTTTGTTAATACCACCAATATGGCTGTCGTGTAATCGAAGAATACTAAATCAGGGGCAGATCCAGAATTTGTTTAAGGGGGGTGACTTTCTTTCAAGACTCTAAGAAAAAGGGGGTGACTAAATTAATTTTTGAGTGGTTTTTATGGGGTTTTCTACAAAGAAGGGGGTGACTATGGATCCATCCCTGTAAATATATTGTTTTACTATCAGGTAATTAAGCTTATAAGTCCAACCCACATTTTGTTTTTTTTTGTAACTCACAAGTTGTTGAAGAAGTAAGCTGCAAAATGGCTTCTCTTATGGCATTTTTTCCAGATGGATTGCTTGCCTTTTTAAAGAATTTCACTTGGAGAATCAATCTCTAAAAACCTACACAGGCAACCCATCTGGTTGAATATAACAGTAAGAGAAGCTTAAGTTATAGTTCATGACAGGATTTAAGGTATTTAATTTGTCCTGACTTGACTTCCTTCTCAATTCACTTGTGGCTGAAACCCCCCTGAACACCATAACATTGTGACTACTGTAACCAGGGCAACCAGCAACATTGCCTGTGATTGGTTCAGGAACTATTAAAGTCTGGATCTGGTCTCTTTTTTACTCTGACAAAGGACTAACATCCAAAACGTCAGTTAAGTAAACTTGTTTTTATTCACGGTGTTTCAAATTACCTACAACCCATCCGTTGTTTCTATGTATTATACACAGACACAGCTCAAACTAGATTAATCACTAGTTTTCTTCTGGATCTTTGAATTTGATTGGCTAAGAAACCAACAATGTCTTGATCTTTTGTTAAAAACAAATGTTGTAATTCGTTTTCATTGTCAATATGGTCCTGTTTACAGTAGTTGCACTGTAAGAAAGAGTACTTAACTTTACTAAATGTAGTAATGCCTTAAATTGTTTGTGATATATGTTTTTTAATATGCTGAAGTTGCAGAAAAACTGTAAAACTATCATGACCTTAAGATTTCAATTTTTTGGCAGAAAGTGAGTATATCTAATTTTCTTAATCTTTAAACAGCTGTAAACATTAATGATTTTGATGAAAATGACCTGGCAAGACTTCATCATGATGACCTTTGGGTGAGATGCTTTGTTAGAGCAAGAAACCATGACATTTCCAAAGCCTTAGAAGCTCTGGTAATTATGATAATTTGTTATATACCAAGTGTATGTCCAAGTCCATTTTTCTCACTGTGATTGGGTGATAGGATATCATGTGAACATGAACAAATTAGCTAGCATCATGGCCATACCAGAAGTTCGTTGCCACTGAGGGAAACAATAGGGAACTTTAGATGCAATGACGAGTACGAGAACGAGTACGAGTACAAGTTTTAAACTCTCACATTTATGCACCTTTATCACTAAGTCATGGTTCAATATGTAGATTGAAACTTCAGATTGTGAAAAAAATCTAAAATTAAAGAAGATTCGTTGTTAAGCACGCGCACAGGGCCAATTTTAAAACTCGTTCTCGTACTCATCGTCGCATCTAAAGTTCCCTAATGACAGTTAAAGGACTACAAAACAAAATGTTTCTCTTAGTCCCAGTCAATAACTATTAAATATATTACTTGATTGTAATATTTATAATAACCAGTTCTTAATAATTATATACAATAAGACTTGAATCAATTCACAGGTTATATGTCTTAGATGGAGAAAAACATTTGGTATAAATGGTAAGTCTATGATGATTAGACCTAAAAATATGATATGTATAATGATTTAGGTATTGGTATGGTGTTGGTAAGTGTTCAGTATGGTGCCAATAAGGTGTCTTTAAGTGGTCAAGTGACTCCTTACCAACCACTTACTGACATGAGACATTGCTAACATGAGAGTTCTCTATAACATAATGTGCATAAAACTTTACCAATTAGTTTTGTGCTTGAACATAAATTTATTAAACTTTAAATTTATTTATTTGTATGTAATTATTAATATTTTATTGCTTACCAGTATTTAAAATTGATATGAATTATTAGTTGTACCAGTAAGTATTTAAAAACTGTTGGAAATTAGCTAAAAAGAGCTTCAAGATAAATACTAGTGTATACAATGCTGTTGAGTGGCATACCATGTACTCACAAGTGAATGTGTATACAAACAGGGGTGTAGTGAGAACCCAGGATCAGGGGGGCACTCAGAAAATATTGGGGGGCACACATAGTAAAAAGCTTGAAAAATCTTAAATTAAAAATTTTTTCCCCTATACGTTTCTTAAAATTGCCAAAAAGTTTTTGGGGCACATGCCCCCAGTGCCCCCCTTGCTATGCTACTGCATGACTGTATACAAATGACAAGTGGGATATTCCATGGATTGACATGATAAAAAATTGTATAACTATTAATTTTATCCCACACCATAGAAAAGGGAGTTGAATACTGAATTAGAATGGGATACTGACGAATATAGAATGGCTTTTCCTGCATTATGATTGGTTGTATTATCTAATATGGTTATGATTATTTTTGTTTTTTTATTTATTTATTTTTTGTTTTGTTTTTTTTTGTAAAACAGAGTTAACAGAAAAACAAATTGACAGGAGATTGTTTGAAGCAGGATTTCTTTATCCTCACAATAGGGATAAGGATGGCAACTCCATAAGTAAGTAATATTAAATGTAATTCTTATTCTAGGTAATAGTCTAAAGCATGTGAATCACTACCCTAAAACATAATAAAGCAGCTCTGCAACCTAAATAATTTTCTATCTGCACTAACAGACCTATTACATTAACCCTACTAAAACTCTCATTGTCTATGGTCTCTGTTGCTACGGGTCCATATTACTGCTATGTTTTAGGGGATTTAAAAAATGTAAGCCAATGTAAACACTTCCTGTATCTTCCAGACAATTTTGTTTTTAATATTATAATTATTTATTTATTTTTCATGCGCCAATGACAATTGTATATTGAGACTGGCGCATTATAAGTTAATAAATATTATTATTATTATTTATTGTTATTATTATTATTAACAACAACAACAACAACAACAATAACAACAGCGGAAGCAACAAAAGCAGCAACAACAACAGCAACAACAGCAGCAGCAATAACAGCAGCAGCAACAACAGCAGCAACAACAGCAGCAACAACAGCAGCAGCAACAGCAACAGCAACAGCAACAGCAATTAATAGTAGCAGCAACAAAAGCAAAAACAAAAACAGCAATCCTAAATGTCTTCTATTCTAAAGACTAGAACTGATTAATTGTCCAGTCAGGCTGACTCCCACAAATTCATTACAGACTTAAAGTATCATGTCAAATTTAAATAATCATTTGTTGATTTGTTTCTCTTCTTAGTTTTATTCATTGGTAAGAACTACAAGAAAGATCCACAACAACACACAGAATTGAGGAGATATTTAGTATTCCTTCTGGAGAAGCATGTAAGTAGCTAGACAATTACTGTCCCCAATTTAATAACAAGTCGATCACTGAAGTTAATGGTCAATAGTAATTATTTGAGGGATCAATAGTTGCTGTTCCTGTGCAAAAAACAGTGCATTTAATAATTTGAATCAAAGTATTTTTTTTATTTGTGATAACAATAATGTGTGAAAGAAGAGTTAATTATTAACTATATTGATGGCTTAAGAGCTTGCTCTTCAACAGAATAAAAAAGGACATAATATGTAAATATATGTTTTGTTGTTAAGGCTAGAATGTATCCAAGCAGAAAGGTGACACTTGTGTTTGATATGCAGGAAACAGGACTTGCAAATATGGTAAGAAATTGTGTTTAATTTGTTTAGTCATGTGGCACCATCTAGCTATCTATGTGTAATATGTTATGTAGTTGATTTATTAAAGGTATTATAACAATTTTAAAAATGCATGATCTGATGATGATGATTAATATTTATAATGCACAAATTCTATATAAATATAATCTCAAATGCATGAGACTGCTTTTTATGTAATAGATCAAACACAAGAAAGAGTGTTTCATCAGTGGATCTAACACCAAGAAGTGGGTTGAAAAAAAAATCAGGTGAACATGAAACACTCTTTCTTGTGTTTGATATAGCTTCTCAAATTTATTGATAATTATCAGAGAAATTCAAAGCAAAAGTAAGCTTTTTCATCACTGTATCCAAACCCCTTTATGGTAGTGATTTTCTTTGTTTTGTCCTCATTAATTATTCATGAATTTGAGAAGGGCTTATCCAAGCCATGTAAAGGTCTAACCATTTGCAGATGTTATAGCAAAGGTGACACCTTCTCCTCAGTTAATTTAAGATGCAGAGTGTTGGTCCAGCTGGGACTCCAACCTATTGCTTATTTGCCACGGCAACTGAGCTAATAGTCCAGTTGCTTAATAACAAAAATAGTTACAGAGTGGATGAAAGCACCAAATTTGGTACAGATGTTTGTTTTGATGTAAGTAATGATTTCAGAAGGGGTGCCAAGAAATTCAAGTTCAGGGGGTGCTCTATGCTACCAGAAGGGAGACCACCCCCTGAACTAAAATTTCTTGGCATCCCTTCTGAAATCATTTCTTACATCAAAACAAACATCTGTGCCAAATTTGGTGCCTTTTGAATTTATAACATTTCAGATATTTATCATAAAGATGATTTTTACCTTGCTTTTCCTCTTCTAGTTTGGGGTAGAGCACCCCCCTGGACTTGAATCTCTTTGTACTGAATATTGAAATCATTACTTACATCGAAACAAACACCTGTGCCAGATTTGATGCTTCCATCCTTAACAATTGACCCAATTTTTGAGATTGACTGGACTACAACAGAGATGGTGGTTCTAACTTGTATTTTCTTTTCAGGATATGGATTTTGTCAAGTTCATTGTCACTTGTTTTACAAACTATTTTCCAAACACACTAGGTAAGTTGCCCAGAGGGGTGACTTCCTTCTAAAATGGGGTGGGGGTCCTCGTCGTCCCTTTTAGGGTTTGAAATCAGTGTTTTGTTCCTGCTTAGGGTGATAATGACGAGAATGCCCACCAGCTGAGTTTTGTTGTCCCTTTTAGGGTATAAAATATGAAAACAATTTGTATATGACGATGTCATCATAAACTCATACAAAGAGATGGCATTTGATGCTACAATGTATCAAAATACAAATAAAAACAAGAAACCAAACCAAAATGATACATTATTGAATGGTCCCTCTAAGGGGTGAAATTTCATCACTGCCATGCCCATCATCTCAAAATACAGGTCCCTTTTAGGGGTCATTTTCAGAATTTCCAAGGATGACCCACCCCTTTTATAAGGGAGTACCCCCTGGGTGTCTTTGTTGTAGTTCTCTGAGGAATGTTTGGATATTTGTACTTTCAAAACAGGCTTGAATTATTAAATGTTTGTTAAAGGTAAATGCATAATTGATAAATCACAAGCATATCAGTCTGTGCTGATAATTGAGTGTTTGTATGACTTTATTTTCAAGCATGGTTGATGGTTGTTGAGTTACCATGGATTCTATCAGGTAAGTTGTACTTTGTTTGTACTTGAATATAAAAATTCAGGAGTAGATCCAGGTCTTTTATGGGGGGGGGGGTTGACTTAAATGTCAAAGCACATGCATGTCAATATCACAGGAAACCCATAAAATGTGAAAATGGTAAAAAAATGGCAAAAAGGGAGTGGCTAGCCCCTGGCCAGCCCTGGATCCATGCCTGGAATTTAGATTTGTTTTCATCTCCACATGCTACAAAAACTTAAAAGGTTAAGCATGACAGTTATAGAGTGACATTTCTAGGGAAACTGTTCTGAATGATTGTTGTTAGAGGAAATCCCTTATTCTGATATTGTTTCTATCATTTTTAGCTGCTTGGAAGATTGTAAAAACATGGCTCTCCCCTGAAGCAGTGAACAAAATCAAGTATGTATAAAGAATAACTTAATCACCAATGTTTCAATGTGTTCCCAGGAGAGGAGGGGAGGGGAGGGGCATACCTTGGTTGTGGGGTGAGGAGTAGTTAGGAAAGAGAAACGCTAATCACTAAATTAAAACAAAACTTTTTTACTGGCAGATTCATACACAAACAAGAGTTATTGGAATATGTTGATGAGGATAAGTTGCTAGTAAAACTTGGAGGAACTGTGAGTATTTTCCTCTTTAAGCTGATGAATACCCCAAATATTGTTTGGATTTGTACACTACTATTTGAAAGTTTTATCTGTTTATTTGAAAGGATGCATATGAATATTCATATCCACCAAGTAAAGAAGATACTGGTCTTGGAACCCCTGAAAGGTATATAATGTTTGTAGCTATAATATGGCATACCTTATATATTTCGATTCTCCTTGTATTCTTTC
The DNA here is from genome assembly GCA_024752375.1 of Entacmaea quadricolor. NCBI lineage: Eukaryota > Metazoa > Cnidaria > Anthozoa > Actiniaria > Actiniidae > Entacmaea > Entacmaea quadricolor. Next base: position 1,815 of record JANTNT010015567.1, on the reverse strand, counting down.
ACCTAATTACAAGAGCAAATTCCATGTGTGGGAAAAAAGAAGCCATTTATATATCATGCCTTACTCTGTATATTTCGCACTATGCCATACTCAGTATATATCATGCTATGCCCCCTAGCTACTCAGTATATATCATGCTATGCCTTACTCAGTATGTACTATGTTATGTCCTATGTACTCTGTATATCATGTGCTGTGCCCTACTCAGTATATATCATGCTATGCCCTACTCAGTATGTAATATGTTATGCCCTATGTACTCTGTATATATCATGTGCTGTGCCCTACTCAGTATATATCATGCTATGCCCTACTCAGTATATATCATGCTATGCCCTACTCAGTATGTACTATGTTATGCCCTATGTACTCTGTATATATCATGTGCTGTGCCCTACTCAGTATATATCATGCTATGCCCTACTCAG
>JANTNT010015345.1:0-13380 GCA_024752375.1 Entacmaea quadricolor | reverse complement strand
GCAACGTTGCGACTGTATCTCACGGTCTTCTTCAGGCAACTGACAACCTGTCACGTGACAAAGAAGTGTCACATGACAGGCGGCTACCAATCATCCTCACTGTCCTGTCCCATGTGTGTGACAATGAGTGTCTGAGCCCTCCCTCCCTATTGAGCGAGGGGTTTTCAACTCTCTCCCAAATGGCCTCTTTAACTCCTCTCCTGTGCCAGTGCTCCTCTCTATCCAAGACCACCACATCCGTCAGAGTAAATGTGTGACCAGTGGATTTCAGATGTGTATACTCAATAGGAAGGGAGGGCTCAGACACTCATTGTCACACATGTGGGAGAGGACAGTGAGGCTGATTGGTAGCTGCCTGTCACGTGACACTTCTTTGTCACGTGACAGGTTGTCAGTTGCCTGAAGAAGACTGTGAGATACAGTCGCAATGTTGCATTGCTTATGAAACGATTTAAATCTACTCTAGTTAATGATTAAGTTTTGTTCAATGGATTAAGTGAAACAACTCTTACTAACAGTAGGTACTAATTTAGGTGGTATTTTCAGACAAAATTCATCACAAAATACAAAATGTAGATAAGATTATATGTAATAATAATTGATTTAGCAGTATATTATTCTCAAAGAAATTACTTCTTTTAAAAGAATATTTATTGTTGTGCTAAATTTGTGTAATTTCATGGACATAGCAAAAATATTCCAATCAAAAACCCCTAAAACTAAATAAACATAATGCTTTTCAATTTTTTGATGCAATTAGTTTTAAAAAATTATGACTTTAATGTGCACAATAGTTCACAAACCTTTTGAAATGGTTAAAGCCGGACTCCACTGAGATCTTAGTATGTCCAGACAAATACTTCCATTATTATTGATGTTAGGGTGATATATTTTGGTTGTAAATGCAAGCTTTTGGTAAGAAAGAAAAATAAAGTTTTTCAATGAATAGCTTTTAGGTAGAGACAGTTACCAGGGTATGGCTACTACCAGTACACTACAAGGGTCTTGTGTAAAGAAATGGTCAACACTCTGCATACAGTCCTATGTCTTGTATGCTGTTTGGTTCGTAGCTATCATCAATAAGTGTGAAAACCCCAGGAGAGGGGTGGGGACTCCTTTAATACAGAATGAAGGAGATGCTGGTCGGAAATTTTGAAAATGCATGACCCCAAAAATTAAGGTACCCAAGTGTGTTCCTGGAGGGCGTGGTAACAAGATTTTTACCTTAAAAAGGTATCTGCTAAATGGTCAATTGATTGAACTTTAATTTCTTTAATTTTAATTTTATCAAGGAGTGTTGAGTGAAATCAGATGATTAAAGTAGTTGATGATGTAAATCATATCCAGTTATCTAATTATTTACTCAAAAAACATCCTGAAAGGTATCAAGACTGCTGATTTGAACCCATAGAAGGTACAACAAGCATATCTGTCCTTTTCCTATCTAATCCCCCCTCAGTTATGGTCAATGAGCATGCACTTCTTTCCGTTATATTTTGTTTTGATTGTAAAAATTCTTTGGTGCTTAGAAGCCTCTTGTTCAAATCCATTTTAGCAATTCACATTGCATTTTTATCTGAACTCTTAAATTAAGTTTAGATGATGTTAAAATGTTGTTGTTTCCATCTTTCATCAACAAGACACCTCCAGATTTTCACTTGGATGCCTTTTGCCTTGTGGATGCAGACGACGTTGTAGCTTAGCATGTGAGTAGCCCATTCAGAGAATCAATAGAGCTGCAAAGTGTGACATCATTCAAATGAAATTTAGACTTCTGGGTCCAAATATAAAATTATTTCTGCAGAGATTTAATTTTTTTTTCTCCCATTGCATGATTTTTTGTTCATGTACAGCTATTTCAAAAAAGGTTGAATACTGAAACAGTGTATTCCAAGACCGAAATGTATTCCTTCTGGAACAATAAACTAGCTACATATATACATATATAGAGTAAATCCCTGTGTATTTACTTTTTATTTCAACTTAATTAGACCAACAATGCTCTTTGGTCTTGGAATACACTATTTAGTATGCAGTATTCAGTATTCAACCTTTTTTGAAATAGCTGTATATGGTTGTCAGAGAAAGACAAATCTTAGGATCAAGTTATTGCAAGATTTTAGCATTCTTTTTATGAGGTCAGACATCAATACATCACAACTTTGGTCAGCCCTATATCCCGATTCTTTGACTGTGAAATACAAGTGCCAGAATTCGACTGTCAACTAAAATAAGCCAAAATAGCAATGAAGATTAAATATTTCACAGTGCCATTGGTCTCTGTGTGTATTACATGATGATGAATTCTGGTTAAATTATTTTGACCACAATCAGACAGGGTCAATTAGTTCAAGTATTTCATCTTTTTCATTAGTTCAAGTATTGCCTTCTGGACTTAAAGTTCTGAGGGCGTTTTGTTTAAAATAATTAACATCTCAAAAGCTAAAATGATTTATTAGTACTGAATTGAAGAACCATTTTTTAGTCTCATGATTAAAATTAATTTCAAAGCCAGCCTACCATTTGGCTTGGAATTTTTATAAAAATTTCAAGATTCAGAAACAGTGAATAATGTGCAGAAAGTGTTTTGCTTCACTTGACCTTTGTCTTTAATGCAATGTCATTTATATTTATTTTATTTCTAACTTTTATTACCCAATAAAGCTATTAAAATAAATAAAAGTAGTAGTTGGGTTCACCAGTAGACTCCTTTGTTTCTTTATGGAGAGTCTAGTAGAGACCAAAAGGAACACACAATGTGGGAACAAAGGATTTTTTATTACATAACTGGAACTATAAAATGAGTAAGGAAACAAGTACACATTTACAAGTTTATTGAAAATTCTTACAGTATTGATAGTATTTTAACTGTTGAAGAACTGACAAATAACAATTTATCAGACATACTTGCAATTGGGAACCCAGGGGTTATTAATTATGGCTCATTAAATTGCTACCAAAAAAATCCCCCTGGGCATGAAGTCTGTTAGACCTTATTCCAGAAGTGGCAGCTTTCTATTTCCATTACATTCGTTTAACTCAGGGTTCGTACAAATCACAGATTAAGTTGAAATTTTAGAAAATTCAAGGACAACTTTTTGAAAGATATCATCACACATTCTTAACTTTATTCATCCATCATACATTAACAAAACAAACATTACTTAGCTCTATTAAGTGATTATCAGCTTCAAAGTTGTTATGGAAAAGCACTTTCAAGTACTAATTCTCAAATTTTAATACTTTCAAGGCCTTAAATTTTTATTTTCAAATTCAAGCACTTTCAAGGATTTTTCAAGGCTTGTAGGATTTAACCCTGCTAACTATACTTGACACTAACACACTAACACTAGGTCTAACACACTTATTAGTAACCACAATCCTTTACAAAGAAAATAATAAATCTCACAAAAAATAAAGTGATCACTGTACAAAATCCACAGGAACAATTTAGTCAATATTTAATGTTACATTTTGGGGTTTTAAGCTGGCAATGCAAAAAATTAAGGTAAAATGTAGCTGCCTTCTTTTTCAACAGGGTTGGTTTTTAGTAGTTTAGTTGCGAGTATTATAACAAACTGCACTCCTCTCTCTTTGGTGACTGATTTTTTCATTCCAGGTTTTTCTTATCCACCTAGTATTCACATTTGATCCATTCATTCCAGCACATGCAGTTATCAAGTATAATTTATAATTATAACTGATCATTGTTAAGTTTCATATAAATCTCATAGCAAATCTCATAGACAAACAAGTCAAAAAGTTTTGAAAGTAGATCATTTTAAACTTGAGAGAACATTTTAAATCTTTTATTATTAGTTTTTATTAACTTATTTATAGTTTAATTAATTTAAACAGATTAATATTAGTTTACGTTATAATTCTTCTATTATAATTCTATCGCGTTAATTGAGTTTTACCAATAAAGTCTTTATTAAGTCAAAAGATGCAAATGAACCCCACATCTTTGGTTTACTAGTCTGACGTATTAACCAGGCTGGCAACGCAGCCAGCTAATGTAATGTACAAGGCAACTCCCAGAGCATTATTTTCTCTAAACACCATAAATTTGGGTACACATAGACTAATGATGGAAATGATAGATAAGTAAATGTGTTTGGTATGTGCAATTATATACTTTTAGAGAGAATGAATAAAGAGAAGGGACTCTTTGTTTATTATGTCACAGTAGGGCTGGTAGTTTTTACGGGAGGTAAAATTTTTGAAAATACATTATTTGAAGGGATAAACTTTGTCAATGAAGAAATGAAAGGGGGGTAACTTTTTCCAGAAGTGAAATAGGCTACTAAATTTGCTCATTTGCTTTTGAGATCATGCATTCAAGCAAAAGTGGCACATTTTCCTTTAAAGACTTCTTCCACACCTCTGACCTTGCTTTCAGCTTGCACTGTGGCTTGCACCATCAGTGTTAGATTACAATGTCATTTTATATTTAAGCAATTTGGAAATGGAAGTAGCCTGGTGATTCATTCAATCTGTGGGGTATGGGTTGTAATGATGGTGTCTGTATATTGTCTGGGGGGAATGGGATGGGGGTAAAAAATTTAAATACATTTGAGGGGGGTTGAAATTTTAAAACTTTGAGGGATAATTTTTTTAAACTGGACAATTTTTGGAAAAAACACCAGCTGCCCCCCTTGCAACAAACTAACAGTCCCTAACTTTTAAGCCCTTGGTGGCCGGGGACTGATGATGAGTGTGGTGTAATGAGTGTTTTACATCCTATTTTGAAACCTATCTTTTTATCATCTCCAAGGAAGATTCATTCCAAAGCAAAAAAAGCATGAGAAATCTCATGAATGTGTTGAAAAAAGAAAAAGTAATCATGAATTCTTAAAAGTGATTTTGCGTAATAAGGCTTTTGATGCTTATCAGATGTTCGAAGATACATCTATATAATGATCTATATAGTAAATAAAGTGTTTGTATATTTCAAGACCTTGTTCCTTCTGGTTCTTTCAAAAATGCATGAAGCCTAATAAATTGCAAATATCTTTCTCCGACTCACTGATTCATTACAAGATTTATATAGAACTTCCTGGGAATTCAGTTGGAGGTGAGCTTGTTAAAACAAAATATACTATAAAGCAAGAAGCAAAAATTCATATGACGACTCCACCCACAAACACAAAGGAATGTGAACCGAATTTGTAACAATGTTTTTATCTGACTTTCGCCAATAAACGTTTTGGTCCATTTTTCTTTTTCGTTTCCACAGGCACTGCTATATTAAATTTTAAACACATTTTTTCATAGTGGAACACTTTTGTTTTTGCTTTTTAAGTTCCGTCTTTATTGAAGCAACCTGTCTCAGTTTCCGACAAGATTTCCACCAGACTTGCACTCTTTTGTGTTTGTGGGTGGAGTCGTTATATCTGACAAAACCATAGTTTGGTGGGTTCAGTAGTATTTGAGACAAAACACTCTCAGAATAAAGTTAATAGAAGAGATCTTCCATTAACTTTGTGTTCAATATTATTATACAATATTTAATAACTACATTGGATCAAACTTCAGTTGCAAAAACTGGATACAGCTGTTATTCCAAAAACACTTCTTGTTATACTTTAGAATGAGAACCCTTTTAGAATAATGTCCATGGAAAGGATCTTTGATTACAGCTAAATTAAGTTGGGCATCACCAGTATCGCAGACATCTGAAATCAACATTTCTAGTTTCTCTTCCAAATTTGGAACGACAGTTTGATCATTTTGAAATTTTAATGGCGAATCTGAAACTTCATCTAAATTTTCCTCTAAATACTTCATTAAGTTAAATTTAAATTGAGGAAAATATGTTCCAGGAAAGCTTATTTACTCCACCATGACTATTACCTTGAAAAAAACTAAAATTTCAATATTTTTTTCACAAAATATTTTGTGGAAACCAGACTTTACTTTCAAGATTTTGTGTATTTGTCTGAATTTTCAATACTGGAGTCTAGATTGGAAAATTTCATTCAAAATATTTGAGTTACTGGTCACACGTGATATATTTTAGCTGTAACAATGCTTAGATATATGAATGATATTTGATAACTGTGTTGGATCAAATATGTATATAAATTGGATCGAATAAACCTGGATGTGGATCGAAAAAAAAAAAAAAAAAAAAAACAGAATGTGGCTCCAAAAAAGCTTGATTGAAAAATCATCTTTTTATCCAAAACATTTTTCTCTTTTAATAATTATAACAGAAAATTGAGACAACAATATACTATTCTTATATATTTCATAACAAATTAAGGGATATTATGTGTAGTAAACTTCATTATTGCTGCTCTATGTGTCTTACAAACACTTTGCACAATCAGCACATCAGAGAAAATCATACTAATACAATGTGTCACATTCCAAGCTCTTTCTTTTGTATTACATGCTTTACACTATTGAATATCATGAAAGTTTATATTCTTTTTGTTGGAAACCAAATACAGTCATAGTTATTGCAATATACCCATGCAAAAAAAAATTAATAGTCAAAAGAAAACAATGGAATTAGGCTCTACTAATTAATGTCTATTAGACTAATATCTGTTGCACAGGTTTACTGTCTTTACTTTACCAAAAAAGAAAACCAGCTGGGTGACAGCTTCTATTATGCTAGATCTAGAGCTTTATTAGTTCAAATATTGTTTTGATGTGTTAGCTACAGGCTCCTGTTTATACATGTATACTTGATGCATGTTCTTTCCAGCAGATTAGTAATATATATATATACATATATTTCTATACATACATACATTCTTATACAATAAAACATTAATATGAAAGACAAAGCATTAAGTTACTGAGGGCCAGAAACAATGGACAGGAGCTAACACAAACTGCTCATGGAAACTGACAAAGTGTCTGTAAATACATCAATCAAACAAGTCACAGCACATTTAGGAAACATTGCCAGTGTCACATGGCATACTTCTTTGTCCACTCTTTAGCCAATTCAGTGTATCTAGGTCTGTCATTCTTATACAAGCGTGCAATGTCTGGTACAAGTGGATCATCAGGATTGGGATCACACAATAGTGAACAAATAGATAGAAGAACTGAAAACAATTGAGAATTATCAAATGTTAGCCAAAAGACACAAGACTGAACATTTACTAAGATATTTTTAAATATTGGTTAGCTAATTAATTAGAGTGATTTCATTTAACCAATGAAATAAATTTTATACTGATACATATTAGTGTTCTTTTATTTCTATTTGACTATTATGTACAAGCAATTAGATTCAACAGGTTGAGTGAAACCACTCTAACAGTAAGTATGAATTAAGGTATTTAGGTATTAAGGTATGAATTGGTATTTTCAGACTAGATTCATAACAATCCACAATATGTAGATAAGATGTAAATATTACTTTTAGAGCTGCATTTTTGCATTGTAATAATAATTGATTTGGCAGCATATGATTCTCAAAGAAATTACTCCTTTTAAAAGAATATTTATCATTGTGTAATTTTATGGACATAGCAAGAATATTCCAATCAAAAAACCACCACCTGGATGGGTCAGTTAGGGCACCCGTCTGTTGTGTGGGAGGTTGGACAAAGAGTCCTGGCCAGACCAACACTCTGAGTCGCAGAAAAACTGAGGATAAAGTGCTGCCTTTGTAATTTTATCTGCAGACAGTATGATTTTTAAGTGGCTCCAATGATCATTAAAAATGGTGGTTGCATCTCTCCATACTTATCTAACTAACCAATAATGAAGGGATGTAAAGAACCACTAAGGGCATAAAGAAACTCTGGTGGTGACACCCTCAGAGTCTGAGTTCTTATTAATCATTTCTTAAGGGGATTTAGGACTTTTAAGGGGATTCTTAACCAGGTGATCTGATGACGTCATTTTAGCATGAAGGTGAAAATGTTTAAAATGTGTATCCCAGAATTCCATGTGGGCACTCCACATTTTGATCCAAAATGGCAGAACGAAACAAGGTTGTGAGAACACAGAGGTTAAGGGAAAATTGATTGGAATCGCAGCCGTTATTTAACTTATAGGCTGAAAATGTTTCTAGTTATTATAACTGAGACAAATACTTTATTGCTGGTATTAGAAAGGCAGAAACATTTCCTTAAATGATAGAACAGGCAATCACTTGAGCAACATCCTTGCCAAAAGTAAGTTCATCTTGGATTTGAGATTTAACTGGCAAAGCAGTTGTTCACCTGCAGTCCTTATCTCTTTTATATGGAATCTGTATGTATTATATTTATTAAAGTATTGTGTTTTTGAACTTATTGTGTCTGTTTACATGGGGATAGAAGAATTTAATTGTCTTCTTTGTGAAAGAGTACAAGCAAAAGCAAGATCTGCACAATGTTAATGGCTGTTGTCCATTAAACAAAGTAGGATTTTGTTTCAATCAAATCTCTGCTATGTTTTGCTATGTTTTGCTTTGTGTTGAAACAAACTCTAGGCACATAAAGAGTTCTGTGAGTTTCTATATTATTCTGCTGCTGGTCTTTGATTGGCTGATTTTAGACGATCAGATCACCTGGAAGGGACAGGATTTGGTGTTTAGCCTAGTAGAGGATTTTGTGTCCTATTGTACTGCACCTGTCCTTCGGGCAAATCATTAAATAAAAAATCCTGAAAAAATTACATAAACACAACTCATGGTTTTCAATTTTTTTTTGATGCTATTTGTTTTAAAAAATTACAACTTTAACATGCACACACACAGGGATAACAGTTCACAAACCTTTTGAAATAGTTAATGCCGGACTCCACTGAGATCTTAGTATGTCCAGGCAAATACTTCCATTACTATTGATGTTAGGATGATATATTTTGGTTGTAAATGCGAGCTGTGAGTAAAACAATGAATCATGTTAACTTTGATGCAGATTCTACTGAATCATGTTAAATTTAATACAGATTCTATCTACTCATTAAATTATTAACTTGTAATATTATAATATTATTATTAGATGTTTTTAAGAGGGCCATAAGCTTGTTATCTTTGCTACCCTCATTAAATAGGTTCCAATTCTACTGCTGCTAAGTTTGAAGTATTTTAAAATCAAGAAATTAAAATTACTTACTTTGCTAAACATCAGCTTTTTAAAACACTGTATTCTTTTTATAGAATAATTATTTTAATATTAAAAATAAAACTAAGGGTTGCATTCTACACAAAGCGCATTAGGCCTATTTCAAATGTCACATCTCACAAGTGCCGAATGCATTAAAAACTATAGATAATTAGCTGGCCTTCTATGATTAATTGCATTCTGCACATGTAAAGTTCCACATTTGAAACAGGCCTTCCAATGATTATCAAGTGAGCAGCATTAGCTTCTCAAACAGCACGATGGTGTAGAATTTAGTAAGAACTGTTGGTGAGAACATTTTCTTACCTTTCTCTCCGCAATGAAGTTACATGATGAAAAGAAGCTAAAAACAGCCACTGCTTCTCTTCTTAGGGTCACACTTTTCTTCAATAAACTTGTTTGGTTAAATGATCCTTTATTATCTCAGAAACACCATAGCACTACAGCACCCTGCATATTACTTCAGGATATGCTGCAGGCATTGTTAAAAGTCTTGGTATTTTTGTTTCTTTTATGACTGACTGACTGACCAAATCTTAAAATGCGTCTTTGTGTTAAATGCACTGTACACAAACATAACACTATGAACATAACTATGAAACACTTCGCAGCTATTTTCAATAACAAGAACTGTTCTCAAAGAGTTCAGACAAATAAAAAGAGTACAGACAAATGTTAAGAGAAAGGGTTATTGTAAAATTACTACCAACACTACAACCAATCTTAATATAGTTCCAGTATCTTTTATTAGTCATTTAACTCAACATTTCACTGCATTTCCTCGCATGGGTAATTCAAAATTGCTTTCCAAAGACAAATATATGTTAATAGATATATATTTTAAAAAAATAATATTTGTAAAGCTTTTTCATTTTTTGTTGTTCAAAAACCAAGGAAACCCGACTGCCGGAAAGTCTGTGTTCACTTTGTGACGTTATGAATGTTTTTTATATACAGTCATGCATTTTCTCAGGCTTCCCTTTAAGCAAAATCGACTATACAGTAAAATAGAGTAAATCTCTGGCTCTATATCTTATAAACGTGGAATAAAACAGTTTAATACAAATAAAAAACACTACGACAGAACTAAATACCGGTTAAGAATTGCGAAATTCGCTCGAATCAAATAAGTTAGAATTCGGGAATATTTTCGATGCAATCAAGTTGATGCTTCGTAATGTATTCAATTTGTGCATCTGAAGCGTTTTTTTTTTTTGTCAGAACTTAAAGACGTTTCCGTTTTTAAACTAAGTTACCATGATTGTCGTAAACTGGAGAAAAATCTCACAATCCTCGCAAGAAATCAAGACATTTAAACATGTACAATATTTTGTTTGCTGTACACAACTCGGAGGAAACCTGTCAAAATGTTTGATTCTACGAAAAAAGGGATCTGAAGTGAGGCATACACCTGGTTTTTCAAAGCATGATAAAAAGATATAATAGCTCAAATTTGGGAGTCTTATTATTTATCTTCAAACAAACAAGTACAAGCCGCCGGAAATCAAAATTTGATTCTCAAGTTGGAGCAAAGTACGGGAAAGACTACAAATTTTGAGAAAATATCCTCCGAAGGAGGGATGTTAGTAAAAGATCATTGATATTAAACTAGAAAGTTTACATACCTTTGGTGGTTTGAAGGGATAATCAGTTGGGAAGTGGATAGTGAGGAAAAAAACACCGCCTTGATAAGGACTATCGGGCTACAGAAACAAATGAAAGTTTTAGTATAGAATTCACTGGAAACAGAAAATTGAACTCAAAAATTATCAAAATCGTAAACATATAAACGATAAGTTGCAGGAAAAAAAACACTTACCGGGCCCATAATAGTAGCTTGCCAATGAAATACTGAAAGAAATTTGAAGAAATAAAAGACAAAATAAGTCTGAGTTCGTAACTATGTGCCAACTGAAAAAGTGGCTGAAAAATCTGGTTTAAGGGTTGGTTTTGGATCGTATAAACCTTGGAAGATGTCTATCGGTGTTACAGAGGATAGAATTGGGAGTTTATAATGGTCATTGTTGTAACATTTACTTTAAAAAACAAAGTATTGTGTGGAATTTTCACTTACGATCGTCGCCCACTGGTCCGGCCGAGCATTGTGCGGGAGGATCTCGACCAAGATCTTGGAGTTCCTAGCATAAAACAACACAAATACTATGCTTTTAAACCCTCGGCAACTCAGCCTTGTATAAGGAAAGATCTTACAGAGGTTTCTCCGTCAATCTCTTGGGGGTAAAAACGAGAGCAAACGAAAGTTGATGCAATTCTTGACGGGTCACCATCCTTAGTCAAATGCAAGTCACAAACCCGTGAACACGTTTTTCCATCCAAGCCACAGGCTTCACACCTTAAAAAAACATTCAAAGAACAAGATGGTTGCCTTACTTTGTTGATTCTTTTGAGGGCCATCTTTTATTTTGTTGTTGGGGATCAAGAAGAACTCCACAAATAAGCAGAATTCACTCGCTCCTGCCAAACTTCCTGTTCGTTTCTTGCAAAATGGCGGACACAATACGCACGCGCTTTGACCATCTACCGGCGGCCCGTCACGTGGTACACCCAGGCTAACGCGGACAAACTAGGCGTGCTTATTTGAATTTTTTAAATAAACTTTTCTTTTAAAAAAAAAACTGGGATGGATTCATTTTATAGAAGGGGGTGGGCCGGAGGAATCACCCTTGTGTGTCGAATTAAAAAATTGCAATCCTCCCAAAAGAAGAGTTAAAAAGTCATGACCCCCTCCCTCACATGGCAGTGTTATTTACTATAATCACTCATTCCGAAGAAGGAAAATAATGATGATCCCCCTTTTGCTACTAATAATTACATGGTGACCCTCCCCTAGATATGATTCCTCCAGCCCACCCCCCTCTGAAAAATGAATGCTCCTTAAAAGCATTTTTTCCCCATAATAAAACACACAAAAAAGACACAATATCAAATTATAGATATATATGTACTTTAAAAAAATTCATCATGGGAAACTAAAACTCAGTCTTATTAAGACTACAGTTGTATTCTACTTTTTAATTGTTTATTTATCATTGTATAGCATAAATTTATATAATTCATTATTACTGTTTCTTTTTGAATCGAACTTGTAGATGAAAACAGAATATTAGTATTGAAGTTATTTTGCCAAGTCATTGTACAAAATTTACCCGTCGGGGAGCTAGAACGTACAAAACATTCCCGCCCAGGGATCCCAGGGGATTTTCCACGTGAAACAAGATCTTGTTAGAACCGAGTCTTCATTTCAGTCTGTCTGTACAACGAACTATGGCGCCAGAAGCTAAGAGAAGCAAACCTGAGATCAGGTAGGTTAACGTAACTTTAGAATATCCAGATCTGCAAATATTATCTCTAAAAGAACCTGCAAACATTTGGTCCTACAAAATTTAAGGAAAACTGTTTTTGTTGTAGTATTTAAAAACTCATTGTCAACATATATAGCTTCACGAATGGCTTCACTGTCGGTTCAAAGTTCTAAATATTTGGGCGTAATTTTACCGGTATTGCAACACATTGAAAGAGACGATTTTCTCTGACAGCTGCGTTAAATTTAAAAGTATAAAATGTAATTAAAAAAGTACTTTTTTTTATGCATTATAATTTAAGCTGTACATGTGTAAGATTTTAATACGTGTCAAATATCACTTCTGTATAATTTAGCGATACCCGTGACAGACTTAACTTTAAAGAACTACATTAAAGATGTCGATTTTAGAAGGCTATTAATGTACGTTACGGCTGGAATATTAGAGTGCAGGCTACATATCCGTGAAACAAGTACTTTGTCAATTATTTTGTTTAAAATATTAAACTATTCGATAACTATGAATACTCAGTCATAAACTACACAAAGAAAGACAAAGACCACCAGATACCTTGCTACTGTTAAGTTTTTATTTGCATTGTTCTGCTTCAGTGATATCCGCTAAGTTGTACATAATAGTGCAATTAGATAATGGATGTTAAGTTTTGTTTCACGGATGTGTGGCCTGCACTCTCATGAATTTTGAATCAGAGGTATTTCGAAATATCTACACCAGTTCTGAATATATTTGCATAGGTGTGCAGTTACCAAAGTATGTAGAATGTGAACTTTACCCTCTTGGGCTAATCCCTGGGCATTTGAATTTTTAAACATTTTTTATTAAAATTACCAGTATAATTAACAATTTTATGACAAGCTTGTATCCGCAGATTCTGAAATTGATGAGGGCTTGGCCCCTGCCAATAATTATAAAAGTTAATAGAAATTGAGAGCACCCCTGAAGTTAGGGCTAAA
>JANTNT010015234.1:0-13381 GCA_024752375.1 Entacmaea quadricolor | reverse complement strand
AAAGATCGCACTCCTGAAGCTCTAAAATCCTTTGTTGTACATAATTTTGTTGTTGTTGTTGTTGTTGTTGTTGTTGTGCGGAATGTAGTTCCCCGCGTTATATAGGCGAAACCACGCGCCATTTCACAACTAGGATAAAAGAGCACACAGTGTCCGATAAAAACTCCCACGTCTTCAAGCATCTTTCTAAGTCTTCAAATTGTAAAAATCATTATACACCCGCTTACTTTACTATATATTATTGATTCCGCTAAAACCTCTTTTGAATTGAAACTTAAATAGGCATTTCATATCAAGCAGATCAATCCAGAATTGAACAAACAAGTCCAACACTTCAACACATTTCTCACCTTACAGTTATCCTTATCTCTTTATTATCCCCGACCTGTTGTCGACTCACTTACCTTATTGTTATTAACTGTAATTAATTTATTCATAAGTATATTTAGCTAATTAATTGTAATAGACCAATTCAGCTTGGACCTTTGGCCTCCCATTTCAGATCACATGTCATTTCCTTGAGCACTATATCTTTGTTTGGTGGCAATGTTTGAGAAGATACATTAATATGGATATAAATAAAACAAAGAAATAATTATGCTCAAGGGAATGACACTTGGTCTGATATGGGTAAATACATCCGAGCTGAAAGGGTCTATTAGCCTGATAAGATTACCAATACTAACCACTAATACCACTTGAAAAAGGAATGGCAGTGTATCTTGCAGTTTCTCATGGTTTATAAAGAAAAATAAGTATTTTATTTACCAGTTATTTCCTGGACGTCAGGGCTTGAGCAATCACCATTTATCGAGTCACAGCCTAGATGGTCCAAACCTTCCCCCGATGCAGCTGTTTCGCCACACAAGTCTTCATCGTCATTTTCCTCACAAAGATACTCTGAGTTATGATTTGTCTTCCTTAAACAATCCCTAAGGGGGGAATAACTAGTGATTATAAGATGAAATGGTGTACTGGCATTAAAGACTGCATCGCCAATGAGCGAAAACGATTGTCCGTGTATAGTTTCATTGATTACATCGAATTCATCAAAGTACAAGTGCTGTAGGAAGCCAGTGAAGTTGGTTTTAGAGAGAGAACGATTGAATGCCATGGTCGTTGGTCCTCCCCCGAAGAACATCATCTCTCTTCCTCCTTTAAAGTCAAGGAATTTATAACTTCCGGGAATCACGGCGTAAATATGTCTTTGATCATCAACGGTGATTTTTATACGACGTTTTTCTCGCTTCATTGTGACCATGTGCCAAGTGCCGTCATGGAGACACCCTTCTCTACTCATTAGAACAAGACTACCTATGAAAGAAAAATATACTCTCATATCTGTGTATTGAGTCAATGACAACGACAACGTCAACGACGACGACGACGACGACGACGACGACGACGACGACGACGACGACGACGACGACGACGACGACAACGACAACGACAACGATAATAACAATAACGCGCCTATAATAGGATCAGTCCATCAATTCATTTATTTAGTTAACCATCATAAAGATAATTAACAACTTGGGTAATTAATAATAATCATGATCCTTCCTTACAGGTCTTGTCCACCTCATTTGCTCACAGTAGTATCGCTCAGTTTACCGCTGCTTTCCTGTTTAGAGTTTTGGCTTCCTTGGTTTGGGCATGTTTTGAGTTTGTAGCATTTTAGGTTTTGTACTTATTCATGTATTAAACGTAAAACCTCTGGTGCAGTCGCAGATATCATCTCCATCTCTTAACAAAGAGCGTGAAAGGGACTGTCGTGAATAGTATGCACGCATCACAAATTTCAGAAAAAGTGGCAACCAAGTGTCGTTTATGCCGCTGTATTGGATTTTTTAAAATCTAGTTTTCTTAAATATTCTTAAATGTTAATATTTAAGAATATTAGATGAAAAATTCCAATACGTCGGCATAAACGACACTTGGTGCCCACTTTTTCTGACTGTGGGCATGGCACAAACTGTAATCGCGAAATTCGTGATGCGTCTATACAGTGCGCTTTACAGACGTCATTATCATCTGTGGAGGACCCTGAAAAGATAATTAGAACTGTTCACACCGAAAACGTGACAGTTGCCATGGCCACGATCCTAGCCGCCGTCTCCGGGGATGAGTTGTAGGTATCGTGGACAGCTTGTGAACGGCGGCTTGGTAAGTGATCATGGCAAGATTTAATTGAGTTTATGCTTTGTAACTGTTTTCTCTCTCTCTCTCTCTCTCTCTCTCTCTCTCTCTCTCTCTCACGCTCAAGTAGAGATATAAAGCAAGCCGTAGAAGAATAGAACGCGAGCCGAAAATGGTAACATGTAACAAGCCTTAAAGAAATAAATTCAAGACTTTATCAAGTGAGTCGAAATGATATGCCTTCTTAACATTTATATCACACGTGTGCCGAGCAAGTAGTAATATTTCAAACACGCGAGAGAGTGTTTCCTCCGATTTCAAAACACCGAGAAGGGGGGTGAGAAAACGAGGCGCAGCCGAGTTTTTTTAACCAACTTCGTCACGGTACTGATTTTCTTTGTTTTGCCCTCATTAATTATTCATGAATTTGAGAACGTTAGAACAATGACTCCAACTGCATTGGAGTAGGGTTTTGAACCGGGAGACAATCTCCTACTCTTATACAGAAAATTCAATAGTCCTTATCCGAGAAGACTTGAAGGTCTAACCATTTGAGAAATTATTACAAAGGCAGCACCTTTTCCTAAGTAAATTTAAGACCCTGAGTGTTGGTCCGAGCCAACATGGTAGTGGTCTTTAAGTGACAACATCACAAAGTAATTATTGTTCTTTTTTTTTAACTGACTTTTTCATATTGTCAAATATAAAAGCTGGCAGAAAACTTCGAACCATTTGAGGAATAACAAGTTATGGGGCGTTGACTGTAGGAATATCCCATACAAAGTCTCTTAATTAGCCAGTAACAAAACGAGCAAAGAACAGAGACCGAGTTCCTTAAATTAATTCTAATTAGAAAATAAACCCATTCACAAGAATGAGACATCAAAACTAGTAGGTTTGTGCATTTATACAAGTTTTAACAAGCAGATATGGTGAAAAGGCAAAAATATTTTTGAGATTTGACAGGGAATGTATGGTTTGGAGGAACGTTTGGATGGATACTAGACATTTCTCTTTTACGTTTGCAACAATTAAAAGCTCACAACATCTTGAATATGTGAATAAAAGTGTTGAAACTCTATAAATTTGCCTATTTTGATCTGCTGTGTCTCATTACGGATGCATGCAAATGAGATGCAAATGATCCATTATGAATTGTATTGACCTGATTAGCCTCGCTTGAATGATTAAAAAAATTATCTGATTAAACAGCTATTAGTTAAATTGGATTAATGTTATGAACTCGATTCAATAGGCCATTTCCGAGATACGCTTCAATTCCCGCCGACAATAGTTTCAAGTCGAGGCTTCGTGCGAAAATCAGAAAATATATGAAAACTTTACACGAAGCCTCGACTTTGAAACTATTGTCGGCGGGAATTGGAGCGTATCTCGGAAAATGTTGATTCTGCAGTGAAAAGAATCAAGTTAGATTCTTCAGTCAAGAGGAAAAAAGTTGGCAACGAAAAACAGCTCATCTTCAACGTTTTGATTGAGGAGAAATTTGAAAAAGTGCAGAGGGACACTGGCGAGATTCCTGCCCTTCTATCAATCAGTGGTCAGCAAGAAAACCCCAGATAAATATAGCAAGTGATTGTTTTGAGCATTCTATACTAATCGTAACTCAAAGTTCAAAGTTGGTTCTTTAAGACAGAATATTAAGTATTGGTCCGAGACTTTGAGTGTCAGTCCATTTATTGTTGAAACTATTGCTGAGGGTTACAGAATTCCGTTTTTTTTTTTTTTTTTTTTTTTTCTTTTTTTAATTACCTTAAAACTATGTTATTCCTTGCCGATCTTCGGCTTCTAAATTTAAAGATTTTGTCGACGCGAAGCATTTAGTGATCTACTTGAACAGGGTTGTATTTTACCATAGTTAATAGAAGGAGATGGTTAAGAAACCTTTTGTTATATTTCTTTGTTTGCTTTTGATGTTGGGCTGGTCATGATGGTGCACATTTTTTTGTTTTCCCGTCATTAGAAACTGCTAAACGACTGAAAATAAACATTCTCTATTTGATTATTGTTTGAAATGTTTCAATATCTGTAATATGTATTGAAGTATTTAGAACAAGCAGGCAAAAGAAACCTATGGGCTCAGTCGCTCAGCCGTAGCCAACGATGGTAAAACAATCGGTAAAACAAAAGGTTGTGCACCGTCACGGTTAAAAAAAGTGAACAAAGGCATCGATAACAATGGGTTTCCTAACCATTTCCCTCTATTAACTATGATTTTATAAGTAACCACACCTCCTAGGTTTGTGAACCCTCTGTACGTGGCTCAGCAGTCCAACAATGGACAATGTTGACTTATTTTGGATTTGTCGTACCTGAACAAATTTATTTGGAAATTGTCAGTAAGGTATATATGAAGACATTAGAACAGTTTTGGAACTTTTTCAATCTGGATATTACTTCTTTAATTTTGACTTGGAATCCGGCTACTATCATTTAGAATTTTTTCCAGATCATCAAGAATATCTTGGTTTTTTATGGCCACTACTGGGTCAAATCAAATACTTTGTTTTTCGTGTATTGCCTTTTGGGTTAACTTCGGCTCCTTACATTTTCACGAAACTGTTGCGCCCTTTGACTAGTTACTGGAGCGAATTGGGTTATCGTTTTGTGTTATTCCTGGATGATGAAATCGGGGGTCCTCATAGTGAAACCTCTTGCCTTGAGTTTAGTTCACGCTGCCGTTCTGATCTAATTAATTTCAGCTGGTCTTTACTCGATGATCAAAAGTCGGTATGGAAACCTTCTAAGTCGGGGATTTGGCTCGGATATTATAAGATTTCTCCAGGGACTTGATGACCATTCCTGTTACCAAGGTCAACAAGCTGAAATCTTTCATACATCGCTTACTTGATTCCCCTAGCTGCAATGCCAAGGATGTTGCAAGTGTGGCCGGTCAATTGAATTCTATGTTTTTAGCCGTTGGAAACGTAGGCCGGCTTATATCTCGTCACATGTTTGCACAAATCCAAAAGCAAAAGTCTTGGTTCAACAAATTTCATCTTAATGATGCAGTTAAGGAAGAATTGCGATTTTGGCTTGAAAATATGAACAGACTTAATGGTCGTCCAATGTGATTCAGTCAAGAGCGGTGCGGATTGCTTATTTCGACGCCAGTAACTTGGGTTATGGGGGTTTTATTGTTAAATTGGGTTCGCATATCGCTTTACAAGGCTGTTGGGATAATGATGAGGCTGTCGCTGTCCAAAGTTCCACAATGCGCGAAATTGTAGCTGTGCGCAAGGTGCTTCAATCGTAGCACGTATGATGATATTGGTAGTAAGAAACCTCATCTTCAGAGTGAGGCAAGGCTCGTTTTTTCAATCTGTGTTACGTATGGTATTTCAATTGAGCCGCAATGGGTTCCCAGGTCCAAAAATCAAGTTGCTGACTACCTAAGTCGTATTATTGATTATGATGACTGGAGTATAAGCCCTCAGATTTTTCAGTATTTGGATACCAAGTGGGGACCACATACATACTGTTGACCGTTTTGCAGATGAATTTAAGGAATTCAAGGAATTGGAACCCCAAGTGTAAAGCAAAGAACACGTTCACTAGATCCTGGCGGTTCGAGAACAACTTGATTTGTCCCCCACCTCATTTAATACCAAGAGTTCTGAACCACATGAGAGCCGATTGTGCGCGTGGGTCACTGGTGGTACCCCTGTGGCACTCAGCTCCGTTCTGGCCTCTCCTTACTGCAGACGGTGTTCATCTGGCCTCCTTTGTCTACGATTGGGTTGACCTACCTCCTGAAAAATCCACTTTCCGTACTGGTCGTCACAGGTTTGGACTGTTTGGCAGATGCGATCTCAGCTTCAGAGTTTTAGCAGTCCGAATTAATTTCTCTCAAGCTTCTACAAAATTGGTTTCTGTACTTCAGACGAGGGCTCTTGTGACAGTTGTATGGTCAAGTAAATTTATTAAGTCGGTTCTATTTGTAGCCTGTTGAGGTCAGTGGGTGATATTTTTGGCAATGGCTCACATTTGCATCCAACATCAGTGTAAGTTCAGTGTCTTGTCTTTTGAAGCCAGTGGGTGGCTCATAAGCCTTTTGGGGAGGCAGGTATAAATAGTGAGTAACTCGTAGATAGCGGGTGGCTCATTCATTAGCCAGTGCTTGGGTTTTCCTTTAGCCAGAGGGTGGCTCATTTATAAGCCATTGGGTTGCTCCTATATATAGCATATGTGCGGCTTATTGAATTCGTTTATAGTAATTGTTTAGCCAGTGGGTAGCTTGCCTGGTGTCGTTTTCTCGGAGGGGATGCGAGCGGACCACACCAAGATGTGTGTTGCGTTGTTATGGGTAGGGGTATCAACTAGGATTTAGAAGAGAGTGGACTATTCCCTCCATCGTTTTGTTAATGAAGCCGAGCTAAAAGTAAGAGACTTTCTATGGAGAAATTCTGAATTTCAAAACTTTATATCCCGTTACCGCCGCCAGGCTAGCTCATTTGGTAAAGCGCCGCTATGTTGTGCGGGAAGTCGGGGTCAAGGTCTTAAAATAACTGAGGAGAAGGTGCTGCCTTTGCAATAACATCTGCAAATGGTTAGACGTTCACATGGCTCGGATGACCACGTTAATGGCGGTCCTGGGCATTAATGTAGATTAAATTCTATATTAATATAGAATTTAATTTACGCGTTATAAATGTTAAACATTACATTATATTTATTATAACTAATACAATTAAAACTTGGACATACCTTGACCAAGGTCCCAACTAACTCTGAGAAATCCATCTGTCAACTCTACTATCACATGATCGTCGGCTAAATCGGTGAACATGACAACGCCCGAAGGATTAGTGGTCGAAAATCGAAAAGCAATGTCATTATTCGAGGTCGATCTTCCTGGGTGGTAGGTGCCGACGTCAAACAAGATGAAGCCACTTGCGTTGAACCAAATTGATGCAGATGCTGTAAAAGTATACAAATGATTTTTTCCCCGATTTTTCTTTGTTTAAAATCACCACTAAGTTATACATGTTTAAGTATGCGCAAGCGCTAGTCGTCTTACTCGGTTGGTTTTGACAGCGGTATGTCGCGCGGGAGGTCGTTGGTTTGATTCTCGGCCTGACCAACACTCAGGATTTCAAACAAGAGAGTGTCATGTCTTTGAAATTAGATTTGTAATTATATAAATGGTTAGACCTTCATGTGGCTCGTATAACCACAGTAAATAGAGTGGTCCCAAATCTCGACACTCTACACAACTAGCTACTGGTGGTGCAAAATAAGTCTGGGCAGCGACCGTTTTCAGTGTCTAAACTGAAACATACTAAAACTCAAATTTTGTTTTATAATAGTTCTTCGTGGCTGTATAATTAATGCGCTTGGCATTATGTATAAAAATATGCAATTTGAGACTTGAAAATTGCATTATATTAAAGTATCAAATCCTCATCCTCATCATCATAATCATTATCATCATTTAGGCAGCATGGTCGAGTGGCTAGAACGTTGGTCTCATAGTGGTCCCGAGTTCGAGTCCCCTTGCCACGGAGGCTGAATTTGTTCCAGTTTTAATTTAAAGTCGAGTTTCTCTACCATGCATATAAAATTATAGTCAACTGGTTTGCCTGCTGGCCAGTTGGGATTCTCAATTAGAAGACGTAACGAAAACTACTAGGTCACCAGAAATTTGAAAATTTGGCCGCCATTTTGAATACCGCGAGGAGACTAGGTACTAGTAATTAGATCACTTCTTTCAAAAGCGCTTTTGGCTCTCTTTTTTCAAAGAAAATCACGCTAAACATTGAGCAAAAGTTGAAAAAAACATTTTGGATATCACTGAAACCTCAAGAAATAAATAAATCTGATAATAAAAATTCGAGCACTTTACTTCCGGTTTCTAGAGCGCGCGCAAACCTGCGCAGTAAAGAAGCGCGCGAGGAATAGCCGCGAACGTCCTTAAGATAAAGATTAATTCTTATTTTTATTTGTTTATCATCTTCAATATCATCATCATCGTGATCACGATCATGTTCATCATAATTGTTATTGCTGTTGTTGTTGTAGTTGTTGTTTTGGTTATTGTTTACAAACAAACTATTCCCATTAACCAGTACGAAAAAATACGATACAAATGAACTAGGAATTAAATTCAAGCTCAAACACTGCACATGTCTTTAAACAGTCATTGCGGTTTTAGTCACTTGAAGGCAGCCACGTTGGATTCTACAACAATAGAAACTTTTACGAAAACATTTCGCTGCGGTTTCTGCGATTCGATATTATATGCATGGCTTTCTTCTCGTGGTCGTTCAAACATTTTCTTTGATTTTAATACCCGTTTGTCGAGTGCTCAAGCTCTATCAGTTTATGTGGCATTTATATTGAAGTTTTGTTTTGACTCACAAGACGGCATACTTCTTACTTACGTTCAGAGCAAAATGCACCTTCGTACCCACTACCAAGACACTGGCATTCCACGTGTCCAATCGCATCCACACATTTTCCCTCGTGTTGACATTTGTTCAAGTGTGGCGTCGAACACGAACTGTTGCAACCAGTTTCTGTTGATTTCGTTTCCTGTTCTTCAGCTAGCATCAGCTTTCCCCGGATGTCAGTGACCCACAAGTCGCCAATGCAACCTTCGAAGCTGTTTAAAAATATAGATAAGTCATATAAGAAAATATTACCTTTCGAAAATAAAACAAGTCTTGCTTCAAAAAATCTGTATTGTCAAAAGGTCTCAAAAATTGCCTTGCTTTGCTCAAACAAAATTTGAAAAAAAATGTCTTTTGAAGTTAGCAGGGGGGTTGCTTATTTTCAGCTTTAACCCGGGAGGGGGCTGTACAGGGGGTTTAAGTTAACTTTAAGTCGTAGTGCACTCATTTTAGAACCCTCTCTTGATAATTATTGAGCAGTCCCATAAGACATACACAGACAAAGTAGACGAACATTGCATTGCCAAAGAGTTCATTCAGGAGAATGACCAACGCAAGTTCCATTTTGACTCTTTCAAGTGAAAATCGCTCGAGCGAAAATCAAGGCTGTCTTTAAGTGACGACGTCACGAAAACGTTTTTCTAGTTGTCAGCCCCCCTCCCCCCACTTTTCATTTCAAACCGCTCCATCGCCTATGACTTTAGGTGGTTTGAGATCATTCCTAAGGGAATAAAAATGGTGACCAAAATGGATTATGTTTACTTAAGGTGGGTAGCACATCATAAAGTGAAACTCGTAGGTGCAAACTGCGAATTCAGTCGACGAAAAGCTCTTCAAGAGATGGATTTAAAAAAAAACTTAATTAGATCAATTTTAAATGTCACATTTCTATTTTTTATTTAATTTCTTTCATTGTAGGAACATATTGAAAACAAAGCATGGAAATAATTAAAGTGTGACACTTTCAAAACTACGTCACCGTGAACCAAAAAGGATTTTGATAGTCACCATGTCATTTATATTTAATGAGAAACAGCATAAATCAGTCAGAAAATTAATAATTAAAGCATTTTATAGCTTTCTTGTTTTAGTAATTTAGAAACATAAAAGTCTAAGGTAGCGTTGAAGTCCCAACCGAGCCTTCGTGACCGTATCGAGGGAAAGAATCCTTTTGATTATTATCTACAGCGGAACGCGACGCAGAAGTTGTGCAGCGCAGGTCAAAAAGCTAGTCTTAACCTTTGAAAAAATTAGTTTGTCTTTAAACTTTAGACCTTAGAATTGCTTTAATTATTATATAATCAAGTTCTTGTATGCTTTAGCCTCTTAAGGGAAGCATGAGCGTCGTGTGTTGTTGGTGAGCTGCCTCTCACCTCTGGGGTCTCGAATCCGATCTTGGCGGGGATCAGTGAGAAGATTTGTTTGCTGGTGCTATTTTTTTTGCTGCGAGGGTTTTTCTCTGGGTTCTCCGGTTTTCCTTCCTCCGTAAAAAATCACTGAACATTTCTCAATTCTATACATCTTGTTGCTTTTAAAAACACAAGCCCACGAGCCTCTGACCCGGACTGAGCAGTGTCCCTGCGCGTTGCGCGTACTCTTAACTGATTTAAACTACATTTCACAGCAAAATTCCTTAAAGTTTTTTTTTTTTTTTTTTTTTTTGCTCGATAAGTGCTAGCCATTGCGACGCTCTTCATGGTTAATTAAACTAAAATGTCTCGACCGAAGACGATGATTGGGGCGAGCGTAAAACCATCTTCTTATGCCTAACATTTTGAAAAGATGAAAGACTTCAAAGCTGAAGAATTGATTCTGTGAACCCTGCATAAAAATGTCAATCAACTTGTGGTTATCAGAATTTCAGAGTGAAAGATTAGATATGTATTTCTCATTGTCACAGAACGACAGAATGAAACAAATCAAGCATCATTCAACTGATCCAAACGCATGGTTTTGATAAACAAAACATTCAACATTAATTTTCTTCCAATAACAATCATTTTTGAAAGTGGAGTTTCACCTCAACATTTCTTATCATCCAGTTGTTCGTCTGTTTTAAAGTTAGAAACATCCTCAAAATGTAAACAAAACGGGGAAAGTTTCTTTGAATAAAATATGAATGAAATTTCTCTCATTCTCTTTAGGTCTTATCCAAAAGTCGGAGTTATCAAGGGCTTGTTTGTGAAATATACGCTTTTTTAATTATGGTACGTACCTTGGAAATGATGAGGCATCGTGGAATGTCCCCGGGAACGCCAGGAGGTTGAGATTCAAAGCCGTCATTGGAGAGAAGTTTGCCACGTAGAGATAGTTTCCCCCAGCTCTCATGTTCCGTCTATTTTCTGCCGAACTACATGGCAGTTTCACCGTGGTATCATCAACTGAAATAGTAAAGTTATTAGCTTCGCTTGTGACTCGAACGCGATGCCAATGGAGGTCGTTTAAGTTTTGCTTGACAAAAACTTCTTGTATAACACAGTCTCCAATTCCTGTCTTTAAGCGAATGCCACTCTCGTAGAGAAATATTTCGATAAAATTGTGTTGTCCGTCATCTTGATAAGCGAGAAAAGCATTCGCTTGGATTGTTTTGAATACAAAATTCATTTCTCCTTGGAGGTTCCAAGGCTTGTATGTCGTATAAGAGAAACTCCGATAGCTCTTAAGATTTCTCAAAATTACTTTTCCTCGCGAAAAGAAAACAAGAAAGCTCAAGCAGCTGAAGAAAGAGATCTTCGAAACAAAGTTCACCATATTTAAATCGATGTCCCTAGCACAGCTAGCTCCAAAACGTTAAACTTTCTCAAAAAGTCCAAAGAAAGATGACAGGTTCTTAACATTGGCAAAGTTCCCGACGTTCCGCTCGAAAATAAAAACTTTAAAAATTTTCTCCTCCTTTAAATATGTTAAGCGTCAGTTAATTATAATTTCGCGATATGTCAACGGATTCGGCCAAAAGGAATTGCTGCATGCCATCTTTTATTGGCCAGTCAAATTGGCTGAGGTCTGTTTGTGGTCGGTCGTAAATAAATGTAAATATATTATGGTTTTGCAAAGGTTCCTACACTGATTTTATATATGCAACATAGCATCTGTGCAAAGGACAAGCTTGTCCATCTGGTTCGTTATGCCTCTTTATCATCGTCAACATCCAAATCTCCAGTCTCCAAGATGAAATTCAGATGTCAAAAAGCTTGTTATTTTGTCAACTTAATTTTTGGCTTCCATTCCTTAGTGTTACTTTTGTCAATACGTTCTAAGCCCTCGATGTTGATGTGGTCAGTGTTATATATCTAATCTGGATTAATCCTTGTACATCTTACCGGGATCTATTGTGGTTTTCTAAAATATACATCTTAGAGGGGACCTCGAATTTCTCAAGCGCCTTTTCTTCACATTTAAAAATCAAGCTGGGAAAAAACTTCTTGATAACCCTACGCTCGGGGTATTACTTTGAACAGATTTAATCCACGCTACATTTATAAGCCGTAAAGTAGTACCTAGTTTTCCTAGTCTCTGTTACTACATCGGCGCATGCGTAAACAGTTTTCAGATAAAGTAAAGTTTCAGTCTGGTTCTCAGTTGTAAAGATATCACAATGACGTCACTGTCTTAATTTCTTCAGTCATGTCGTCCCAATAAGTCTGTTTACTACTACAATATGCTTCCAAGGGTTCAGAAGAATTAATAATTGTTTTTATGCATGTTATGCATATTGCAAAAAGTAACTTAATGGTGTGAATTCCACACACACATACACAAAAGTTGAATTTTAAACACAAAATTCTTGGGTTTTTTTAGCTATGTTTAATGTCATTGATATGAAGGAAAATTGAAGTAGAAAGATAAGACGTTTTACAAAATACACCCATTTTACGTAATCTCGGGACTGCGTCAAATAAACATTCCCATTTAGAAAACACCCTGAACTTTTGGGAGTAATTAATTAAAGTGCCTATGTGTTAGCCTTCAACGAAACACTTCAAAAAGAATAAATGGATCAAGTGTTTAAACCGGCGGTGGATGGATATGAATTGGGGTCAAGAAAAAACGTGTATTTGTATTCAATATCTGCTTATCTTACCTATAATCTTTTGCATACAACTAGTTGGAATTAGATTTTTCCATCTCGGTTCTGCAAAACTATGAAACTCAAAGGCGTTTTCTTAGGCATCCCATAAGGGTTCGTCTGTCAATACATATCGTTTAAACTAAACCGGCTTTAATACGTACAATTTGGAAAGAAAAAGAATCTTGTAACAAAGTAGGATCATTGGCAAGGTTCTGTGGCTTTCAGACAGTCTTTCTTTGGTATTTTATCAACAATTTAAGATTGAGACGCCAGATAACTCTGAATAACCCCATTGAGCTACAGCATTATTACAACTTTTCATTTACGTAGAGTTATTCATTGGTTCATATGATAGAATCTGAACTATAAATAATCTCTGCAGGTACACAGTTATTCTTTCAAACTTTACTCGAAGCTTTGATGATAGTATTTTTACCTTGGTATTTTTTCTCTTGTCAAATGTTTAGATAAAATTGATCTGATCAGAATGTACCCCATAATTTACAATACAAATGTGAGTGAGTGAGGGAGGGAGTGAGGCAGTGAGGCAGTGAGGCAGTGAGTATAAAGTAATTAAGCAGGAGAAATGTAAATAAATCTAACCACAAGCCATAAATATCACTGGAAAATTTTTTTTAATGCAGAGGGAAAATTCAGATTAGGTGTACAATAAAAAACTTATCAATTTCTTTCTTTCTTTCTTTCTTTCTTTCTTTCTTTCTTTCTTTCTTTCTTTCTTTCTTTCTTTCTTTCTTTCTTT
>JANTNT010015123.1:0-13384 GCA_024752375.1 Entacmaea quadricolor | reverse complement strand
ATTTGTGAATATTTTGACGTTGAAATGAGGCTAAGCCTGTATATATGCGTCTGTAATCAAGGAACACAGCGGTCCTCGACGAATGCGAAACTGGACTATTCAATAATGATTTTCACAAAAGTGTGTCAAAAGCACGAAACAGCAAAATTTTGTCATTGTTATAAAATTAAAACTACTATTTAATAATTATACTAAAATGCATCAAAAGTAACAGAGAACTGATCCATTAATTGACCCTATGGCAGCTCTAGACTAAGGCTTCACTTATCGTTTAAAGTTTAGAGGTATACTAATTTAAGAAATATAAAATCGACCGTGCATGTCTATATACTGTGATATAAATATGATGGGAGTTTTAGATTATGAAAGACGTTTAGGTTTCAGCTTGCAACTAATATTTCATTCGATATTCTTATTTGTTTTTTAAATTAACATACGATTCTTTTGCAGACAAACCAGAATCGACAAGAATCTCGCCTCCATACAGAGCTTTTTGTGATAAGCAATGGATACAAATAAACTGTACATCAGATGCTAGGCCCCTCGCAGAGTACTCACTGTATCGTAACAACCAACTTGTTTATAGCAGAAATCCCAGTGGTCAATTTAGCGTGTTCCTAAATAACACGAGGAATAACACTTATACATGCGTACCAAACAATAAGGCAGGAACTGGACAAAATGGTAGCACGCATCTCTTCTTACATGGTGATTACAAAATACAATTTTATAACTTTCCTTTCCTTTTAATTCGAATATACGATTTATATTATTCATTCATTGGTTGGTTGGTTGGGTTGGTTTAATTGGGTTGGTTATTTATTTAAGAATTCAGTACACAAAGTACTAGGTGCGTAGACAAAAGGGCTCGAGGTCCCCTGCTAGGTTTGTTTATATAATTATTTATTTGTTTATTCATTCACTCACTCACTCACTCACTCACTCATTTATTTATATATTTATTTTCATATATAATATATATATATATATTTACACACACACTCGATCTCAAAAATTCCGACATTTATCGGATATATATAAATATATGTATGCATTTGTTTAAAATGTAGATGATAACGAAGATGTTGGCTGTGTTATTGTCCTTGTGTTACTCTCAACGCCATTTAGTATTCAAGGCAACACAAAAGAAAATTGGGGACACACATACACACACATAATATATCCGATAAATGTCAGAATTTTTGAGATCGGGTGTATATATACATACATACAAACAAACACACACACACACACACATATTGTTTATCTGTTTGTTTGTTTTTAGAGCCTTTGGAAATCACCAATTGTGGAATAAATGTTAAATCTCAGAGCAAACCAGTGACTGAGGGGGAAAGGGTAACTTTAAAATGTGACATCTCTGGAAGTGAAGAACTAGACATAACATGGACTAATGGAACGACAGGATTGAATAAAAATAGGAGTCTGGTGTTTGAATCAGTAAATCGAACAGACAGTGGAACTTATTATATGACAGTGAAAGGCAAAGAATGCAACAAAACAAAAAACGCCATTTTTTATCTGGAAGTGTATTGTAAGTACATCTTACTCAATTTGTTGTATACAACTATTTCAAAAACGTTGATACTAAAAAGTGAATACTGAAATACTGAATACTGTATAGCATGCACATTCCAAGACAGAAATGCTTTGTTGTTCTTGCATGTTTTGGGGTACAAGTGAATGTCGATTAGAAATAGTTGTAAGACAATTAGTAGCAAGACAAAATCACCACGATCAACAATGGTTATCGGTCTTGGAGTGCCCTATGCAGTATGTCAGTTTTCAGTATTCAACAATTTATTTTGAAATAGCTCTTTATTTTCATGTGCGGCATACTCATTAGTAGGCTCACGGTAACTCGAAACACAGATAATACACCGATCCTGTATCCATCGTTCTACCTTCCTAGTTATGTCGGATAAGCTAAAATGTATTTTTGGCATGCAGCGTAGAACATAAGCCGATTGCTGAAAATTGTAAATGTCTGTCTTAGAATAAATGCATTCTAAAGGTACATTAAGTTTGTTGGTCGGACATTCTATATTCCATTGGAGAAAAGAACCTATTGTTTGGTGGTCGTTCAAGGAAAGCGAGGGATCAGTGTAGTAGTATAAGCTATACTTAGTTAAGGTACTAGATCTGGCTAAAATGGGTGCCATTTCAACAGAATTTATTCAAACTGTACTCAGTTTATGCCAGAAAGCATTTGATAACTAATAGCTGTTTGAAATTTTCTTTTGAAAATGCATGTCAAAGGTGTCAATATTGGTACCTAAGGTGTTAAAACTACATAGGTATCCCGAGCATGGTTTTTAGTAAATCTGTAATAACTCTCTAACTTTAAGTGCAAAAATGGCTCAACTAGGTAAAAACAAAACTTCTTATAATAATAAACAAAAATTAAAGAAGCCAAAGTAAAATATTTTTACCGAACTTTAACTGCAGTGATGAGGTATTTTCGCCATAAAATTTTACCGATTGAAAGTAAATACCAGCTTTAGGCTCTTTAATTTCTTATTATTGAAGCCTACTTCAAATCTCTGCCAAAAATCATGCTGATATGATAAATACAATGAAAGTTATTAATAAGTGAGGGACAGTGGTCATTTTGTATGCTAAACTAATGAAAACTTGAAACTTCACTCAAACGAAGAAATTCAGCGCCATATTGTTTTTAATACCGCTGTGCATAATAACATACGAAATTTAGTCGATTGAACCAATCTATCGGAAAAACTCGGTTTTGTATCGCCCACGTACATCTGAGGTTAGCTTCGCGTCCCAAACAAATGACGTCAACTATAGCAACGGCTAGACGCATGCGCTGTAACAAAAATGAAACAGGAGGCCATTCGAAAGATTCATTGTCTCCGCGATCTTATACAGCCTAAACTTAATTTTGAGTTTTATATATTTGCTATTTTGTATATATTACAATTGACATTCTTTATTGATTAAAATATATGTGTTCAAAGGAAGAAATTTCACACAAAGCACAACTAATTCGTGACGTGTGACAGCCGAGAACGCCAGCAGAGTTTGTCAACACTAGGACCAAGAAAGGTCAAGTCGCCTAACTTTCTCTCAAATTTTAATCAAAATAGCTTCCTTAGATACAAAAGTTTTTAGTTTTTTCATTTCCCATTGCACTGAAGTATGAACCTAAAACCATGTAAAACTCATTCAACTATTCCCAAAGGAGTAGGGGGTTGAAAAAAATTGAAGGTTTTTTTTTCCCCATCCTGAGCCAGTTCTAGTGCCTTAAAGCTTACTTTGTGTATTTTTCTTATACCGCGCAAAATGATGTCTAAATCAGGTCTTTTGACGATTCGGGCACACTGTTAGTAAAGCTGAGCTCATTTTTTATACATCTTGAATGCTAACCAATACAGTTCAAAGCTTGGACGTAATGCTTTCTCATTTCGGTCCACATCATTTGTTAACGCTAAGATACATTAATATGGATATACATCAACCAAAGAAATAACGCTTTAAAGGAATGACACGTGGTCTGAAATGGGAAAACATTACGCCCAAGCTAAAGAGGTCTATTGTACTATATATTTAATATTTTTACAATATATTTTCAGACGAACCAGAAGTTACAAGTGCTACTATTTTTCCAAACAAAACAATCTTTTGCAACGGAAGTCAGATTCAGATAAAATGTACATCTTATGCAAATCCCCCAGCAGTGTACTCGTTGTATCGTAACGACACATTGGTCCAAAGTGGAAATACCAATGGTTACTTTAATGTGACGTTAAATAAAGTAGGCAGCTACAGTTATACATGTGTACCAAGTAATGAAGCTGGAGTTGGACAGAACAAGAGTATTGAGCTTCTGAAAGTTGAAGGTTATAAGAAAAAAATCATATTTTATTTTTGCTATTTGCTTGTTGATTTGATAATCTGACTCTTGATATAAGGATTTAGTATCTGACTACACAACCATCACATTTTTACATTGTTTTCATCTTTTCAGAGCCGCCAAAAATTGTTAGTTGTGTAAATAGAACATTAACGGTGACAGAGGGAGAAAGGGTGAATGTAACTTGCAACATCTCTGGTACTATCTACTTCACAGCATGGGCCAAAGGTTTAAAACCATTGAATAATAACAGGAGTTTGATATTCGAATCAGTAAGTCGAAACGACTCTGGAAATTATAGTTTGACTATAAGCAGTGGAGAGGAATGTAACATAACAAAAAAAGCGACCTTTACTCTGGAAGTAAATTGTAAGTACAATTTAACCAATTTGTTGTATTTTCATGATATACTTTCGATGGCAATTTAACTATTTCCCCGTGATATCTTTAAAGTGAATAGCATCACACAATAGTGTTGCTCTGATCTAAAAAATATATAAGCCGAGACTACACTAAGTCGTATGAAGGGTATTAAGTGTTGGTGTTTGCCGAAGGTAGATAGACATCATAGGCGGGTTTATTTTTGTCTAGTCTTCACTTCAATATTATGTGTTCAGCCTTCCAAAAGGCTATCTTGCTATCTTTTCAAAATTCATTCCGGTTTTACCATCTATAAGCAGTAAAGTAACTGTTATAAATTTATCTTATGTTCATTTTTTTATGGGCATTAACATTGCATTTTAACTTATTGACTTCCTTCTTTGCCTTGAAAACCTTAAAACACAGGGGAAAGAATAAGTGCCGATTTTTCGAGTTGTAGAGGCTCTACTGCACAAGACTCAAACACAAACTGAACGTTTACAGGACCTCGCCATAGCAACTACACACTGGCTACATAGCATAAATTTAAAATGCCAAACAAACACCAAGCATGCATGCATGACAAAACATTATACATCGACAAAAAAGGTATTCGTTTTGGCTCCTGAACGATCCTCAGAATCCAGTGATATTGTTAAGTTGGTACTAAACACAGCACCAGATAATTTGGGGAAATCGTTAATCGTACTTGAAACTAACATCGAAGATGCTGGCCAGGATCTCGCCTATGGACAAACCACCTGCATTCCCCTTAAAGGCATTTCGACTGGCACGTGACGTTTACAACAGTCATATCAAATCTTATTACCAAGTACAAGAAGTACAAGTCTTTTAACTTTTGTTGGTTCTAAATCTTTATAACTTTTTCATGTGTATTTGTAAGTTATATTTCATCTAAAAAAGAATATTGACGATGTAAAATAAATAGTTTATAGAATAGAAACCCAAAGCCGATGACGTAACAAGAAAAAGTACAATACAGAGGAGTCAACACTGGCCTAGCATACTAGTAAAACAGGTCACACCATTCAATGGCAAGTACATCAAAATCATTGGCAAAGAACAGAGATTGAACCATTGAAAGCGGCAGGAAGCGTGTCACATTGCCAAACAGAAGGACGATGTATTAATAGAGACAGCGGTAGAATTCTTCCCGCTAATTACATCAAAATAATTGGCAATTGACTGCTCGCGCTCCATTACCTATTTAAACACACTCTATGTAGTTGTCACCTCGCGCAAATGTAATGCGTTCTCTCTGTCTGTCTGTCTGTTGTCTGTCTGTGTGCATGGTGTGCTTACGCTTATTGTTTCTCTCATTGTAACGAGCATTCCTCTATTGTAACGAGCAGATGACCGCTAAGGTCCAAAGCTCAGGAAAATAAATAAGATAAAACCAAGGTTGATGTAACAACAATAAATATTATCATCAAGCTTAATCCAACCTACAAACATCTCTAAAAAATATATTGTTTATGCAAAGCAAATCGGTATTGGGACGGGGTAAAAAAATTCGCCATTAAGGACGTTTATGAGCAAAATAATCCATTGTCAGAATTTTTATTTAATATTTTTGAGGTATGACATTATACCATTGAAAAAGTAAAATGATCGGGAAAAATGGGGGCTTTTGACCTATCTCTGTTATCAGATTAATTTAGAGTACGCTACGTTTATCCTTAAAAACACCTCTAAACCATTATTTAAAAAAATGATGGGGGGGGGGGGTGTGTGTTAATTGGAACTTTAAGAATTAAAACAACTGAATTCCAAGACATGTAATCAATAAACGGAATGAAAACCTGGGACAGTGCGAATCGGCAGTTCTTAGAAATGTCACTAAATTCGTAATTTCTAAACTCGCTGAAAAACGATTCACTTCAGTCTACCTCTTTAAATTAGTAGCGACACCAAGATGTAAGACCTTTCGTGTTCAAATCACTTCAATTCCTTGGGTAGCCATTTTAAATAAGCTTAAAAAGAGTTGTCCGATTTGCACAATGAATTACGCAGTAACAATGACCATGGACGTCCTTTTTTAGCTTTTGCTTTTGGCTTAAGTTTTGGAGGTTTACGTCAATACCCAGTGAGTTTTTTGAATTATTTTTTATCACATTTGAAGTCTTTGTACTTTGTAAGTAACGGCATGTTTCTATTTTAATATAATTGCAAAACTGCTTAATCGTAATAGAAAGTGAAAATTATAACTTCGAGCCTCGATCCACTGAGTTTCCAAAGAAAAAACGTTTTAGTATATAATTTAGTTATATAAAAGTAACCTCCATACTAAAATTTTAAAACGGCAAAATGGTTACAGTAGTTTAAAATATTATTTCATATGTACATGCCATTACACGTATATAACAATAATATTACTTGCTAATAAAGTGACATTTTACTGCATATTTGTAGCTCATCTTTCAAAATTTTATGTTGTGCAACATTTCAAAGAACCTTGGGCACTAATATATATATAGATATATAGATATATATATATGGAATATACTTTGACCAATCGGAAACGGTTCTCTAACAGGACGGTTACAAGACGTTTTTGATTGGTCAAACTACATTATAAACGTTCCTGATATATCATTTATAGTGTCCACGGTTCTTATCGAAGCGTAAAAAGGGCGAACTACAGTTGACTGTCGCTGCGTTCTGCCAATCATCGATTAAACAATTGCAAATGTTAATTCTGGAAAAAAGGAATACGTGGTTGAAATAATTACACTTAAATGTATAATTGTTTACGTGTTCGCATTTTTAATATATATATTGATTTAGCAGTATAATAGCAGCATTTATATATGTGTATACGAATGTCGTTGGTGCATACTTTACACATCGATTAGACGTAGATCTTAAAAAAAAAACATCCGCCGAGGTTGTCTAAATGATATAGAACTTCAGATCGAAGCACAAGTGCGATTACGAAATTGGTAAAGGGTCGTAGTTAATGACTACCGGATTTTCTAAAATACCGTTGAAAAAATGGAAAAAAAAAAAAACAAAAAAAAAACGACAGTTTATTGTAATAGCAACTATCTTTCTAGACAGTTAAATATGCTCGTTGACACGAGCGATTAACGCGGCGATTTCACTTCGATTCACGGCAATTTTACTGCATGTGAACAGCCGGCAGTTGCACTGCAACGTTCGAACTTCATGCCCGCCCAGTGGCAGAGGTTTCGGACGTGTTCAAATTTAAACTCGGGCCTGCTGCTTTTTTTCGTCGCGGTAAAATTACCCCCCGAAAATTGCATACTCGTTCTTCAATTCGAAGCTTTCACAACGCAAAAGCAATTGTTAGTACTTGCTAGGGAAACTCGATCGACCGTCTATGCACGCGCCTACTATTCTTAAGTTATTTATTGATATTCATAACATTCTTTTTTTTTTTTTTTTTTCCTTTCTTTTTTTAAGATTTCAACCCAGCAAATATATGTAATCGAACATGTATTTCAGAAAATGTTGCCGCCGTCTCGATTCCAGATTACAGAAATGAACCAGAATATATCATACCTACCGTTACCTGTCATAATTTGAATAGTAAGTCCATAGTTACAAGTTACCCGATGATAAATGGTTCATTTGAAATAGATGCCACCAACAAAAACAATCTTCAATGTAACATCTCCAATGCTGCTGGGTATTGCTTATTTAGTTTGTTTGGTGAAAAAGGTAAGTGTAACAATGACTTTTTTCTTGTTTGCATGTAGAGCATTTGCACTTCCTTTGAGAGTACATAACATTTACACGGGCGACTTTGTCGCGCAATGTGAGCTTCGATTTCAACGGCCATTTTATCGCAATCACAAATTTCTTTGTTTAAGATAAAATCGCCGGCTGTTTACACGTGCGATTTGGGATAAAATCGTCGTTGAAATCGCTGCTCACATTGCGCGGCAAAGTCGCCCGTGTAAACGGGCCTTAAGGTATTCGATTTGAATCTGTGTGAATGCATTTCTTTTAAGAACATAACCATTACAGGGTATGACACTAATTGTAAATGATTCTAAAAGCACTTTTCAGTAAGTTTGTTGCTTTGATACCTTAAATTTAAGATCGAGAAAAAGGTTTTTTTTGCAAAAACTTATTTAGTCAGTCATTTCTCGCAATTTAAGGACCCATCACAGTGTCCTAAAAAACATTTTTTGGCTTAGTATATAACAGTAAGTCAACCTGTCAAATAAAAGAACATGACGTAAGGCAGTAGCGTAGCGAGGGAGGCACATAGGGGGGGAGGGGGCACGTGCCCCTCCCAAAAAAATTGACAATTTTAAGAAATGTATAGAGGAAAATGTTTTAAATTAAGATTTTTCAAGCTTTTTACTATGTGTGCCCCCCAAATGTTCTGAGTGCCCCCCCTGATCCTGGCTTCTCGCTACGCCCCTGAAGTAAGGATTCGAATAAATATGGAAATATGACGCATAACGTTGCTATGACGAC
Source organism: Entacmaea quadricolor (assembly GCA_024752375.1). Taxonomy (NCBI): domain Eukaryota; kingdom Metazoa; phylum Cnidaria; class Anthozoa; order Actiniaria; family Actiniidae; genus Entacmaea; species Entacmaea quadricolor. The sequence continues at coordinate 4,659 of JANTNT010015123.1, read as the reverse complement.
GATAGAACACTTATAGAACGACCTAAATTCATAACTTGATAACCGCTCAGTAGAATTTGCTAAAAATCAGCATGATTAAACCTTGTAGCTTAATCTTTCGTTTTTATGAAAAAGGAAAAAATTATGTAATAGAAAATCCATAAAAATCAACCATATCACTTTTAAGAAGTTCCTCTTCACAGAATTTTCTTTTAATTTTTCGTTTACAGTTTTTAACACTTACATGAAAACCACATGCAAAAATTAAGAAACTTTTACCGAACTGTTTTTGAATTATTCAAGATTAAAAACGAAAGTTTTGGGGAACAAAATTTGGAAAAAGACAATAGGTATACGTCATTCTTAAAGCGCGCGCAGTAACACATATGTTACATATAGACTAAACTACAATATGATATTTTTTCAAGGAGATTGGACTGCATATCACGTGATAATGACGTCACACCTGTTTTTACTCTAAATCGAATTTTAGCCCTCATCCACATTTTCTAGGGAAATGCTTTATCCTGCCTGTACCTTGAGTGTTTGTCTTCCTCTGGGTGCAGTTTCATTAAAATCTATAAGACGGAATTGGAGATACTCGAGGATATCTAAATTAAGAGTATAATTTATGTGAAAACTAAAGAATGGACTACCCGTAGCTAAAATTGCTACTTCTGGGGTATCCATTTACAGAAAACATTACTCATTCTGTTACCACATGTCCTTAATACTTGAATGAAAAATTGGAAGGTAATCCAGTAACACGATCTCGACAAAAATATATGATTCAATGTAAAAGCGCATTTGTTTGCATCTCTCGCGGTTTTACAGACGAATTTATGTAAACTGCGATTTTGCCAAAACTCGTCGATTTTTTTACCTTTTTTACCGATTTTTTTCAGAGCTACAACTGGTAATTTGTTAAAGTGTTTACTGTCGTGAAATATATCGGTGAACTCAATCGATCGTGCGACTAAACTTTTTATGTGTATGACGTGGTCATTCTCCTATAACACATCCAAAGCACTTAATTAGCAAATGACGAGGTATTTTTCAGCCGAGATCGGCTTGACGGTTGGCGGCTGCTTGGCTGCTTGATTTACCCTTGTTCCAGAGGTTTTCTGTAGGAGAGCGCCAAAGTCGCGATCTTCGACAAATAGAAATCGCGCCCAGGGCGCTCTTTAACAGCAAGAAAACCTCTGGGACCAGGGTAGACTTGATTGAATAAAGCCTAATCAATTTTTCCTTCGCGTAACGGCATGCAATAACCGAACTTAAACCGCAATCTAACAGCTCTATTGAATAGTAAACTCACAAACCAATATATAGTTGACCTTTATTTCATCAGTTACAATTTCTGTGAACCAAAAGTGATATTTCTGTCTCTGTTTGCCATGAATTCAATCAAATTTCAAACATTACCAGCAAACGGAAAGCTCATACGAGATCACAAACCCAGAGACAGTACGAGAGTCAATCAACGATCGCGTTATACTTGAAAAAGGCGTATGCCAATCATGTGGTGTTATCTATCATCGTGCAAACGATAATAGCTTTCGTTCGCTAAATCGCAGACGGAATTAACCAGGAGTTTTATTTGGCTGCGACGCAGGCTATCAGTTTGGCTTTGTTTGTTCTTGGTTTGTTACGTACGCCGCTTTTTTCTGGACACTCCAAACAAAGCAAGAAATCGTCAATGTCCTCAGAACAGCAAAATAATTTGTAAAGCTTTGGCCTGGTAGATAACTGATTTTGAGAAATTTCGAAACTAGAAATCACAGTTTTACTTTGCTCTTATTAATGCGATGTAGATGAATTAACGCCATTTTCATTAAAGCGACCGATATGCTATTCATATCAAAAAGGTTAAGATGAGTGAGATTTAAAGTTGACAATATACTTTGTCGCAAAGGATCACGGAAAGCCCTTTCAATTCTCCTCGAAGTCTTACTAAAATTTTCACTAAACAAGTGAATTTTGGTGTGAAAATCGAACTCAAAGCCCGTTTTATGTTTCTCCGGACGTCTTACGTTTTGGCTTCTGTCAATCAAATAAACTAGCTTGGAATGGCTTTGTTTTGATTGACGGAAGCCAAAATACCAGAAACCATGCCGACGTCTGATTTGGCAAGGTCATAAAACATGGAACGGGCTGTAAAGTGTATGCAAATAAAGTCTATTTTATATCTGTTTTATGGTGTGCAGACAAAAATCAACCCGTGAAAAACTAGAAATAAATAGCCCGAAAAATATAATTATATTTATATTGTTTTCTAATGTTTAATTGATGCTTTTCAGTTTTCTTTTTTTACCTTAATTTAATACTTTTTTGCTGTTCATTGTCTGCTGTCCATAAACCAGTCATGGCTAAGGTTTCTTTGGATTTGTGTTTTCATGAATTTTTAGTAAGTTTGATAATGACAGTAGCATGATGTAGACATTGAAATGACATGAATATTTAATGATTTGTTAAAGAAAAAGAGTCCATCTTTCGAAACGCCGCATTCCGAGTAGATAGTATCATATGGAAAGACGACTTTCTTGACATGAGTAACTCAGAATCTGAGGAATTAGTAAAACTACTTCTAGAAGTGGTAAGTATTCGACTCATCCTGCGCTGTTTAAAGGCCTTGTTACATGGTGCAACTTAATTTTGATACTTGTTCATGATCATCGGACTTTTACGATACAAGTCTTAGGACGAGTTGCGCCGTTAACATTATCAGCATTTCAGGGGGGGAAACGTATTTTTGACGTGAAATACTGAAATTGAAAGTCACAGCTACCTTCGACTTGTTCAACATTGTTTTTTTTCCCCCGACCACCCCGTCCTATAGCAACCCTCATGAAACTTAAAATGCGTTGTCTTAAAGTGCCCCTCACCCAAGACAATACTTTCAGTAGTGATTCTAAATGAAGTAAATAGTTGAATGGTAAAATATTTCTTGATTTGAGAGATGCTTCTTTAAGGACGTTCATGGCCATTGAACGTTTGACTGATTTTTGACTTAAGGGAGCCATTAGGATCAGAAACGTTATGTGGATATAACTCGAAAAGGAATTCGGTGAGCCCCCTTTTTTATTCCCTTATTTTAAAGTACAATATATTATCTTACTTTGCAGAAAAATAAAAAATTCTGTCTAGTGAATCAAATCGAAATTATATATTTTGTGTTCGACTGGAATACAATTTCAGGTAATTTTTAGGCTGCAAGTGCTTCTTAGCTCAGTAACTTTTCATGTTACTATTTTCTAATGCAAAAAACAAATGCTAAGCAATTATTGTATCCTTCACTAGATTCCTGTAAGGCGTGGGGGCGTAGAATTTACTTTTCATCAAAATATGGCTTCTTCTTGACAAATATCCATGCGTGCGTTATTCGTGCATTTTTACTGCAAAAAGGGTTAGCTTCCACGCACTATGGCGGCTTAACGAATTCGATGACCCCCATTTTTTTATTTGCTTGTTTTACTTCTTATATTCTTTTCTTTCATCACGCAATTTTTTTTTTAAATCTGTCTAGAGGATCTTTTGCCCATGAACTTCCTTAAGTTATGAAAGTTTAAACTTCCAATACGTTAATGACTATGACGTCAAAAAAGGCTTTTGAATGTATTTGTTGTAACTAGAACTGAATACCATTGAGAGAGAATAAATTAAAAACATATTTTATGTAGAACATGAGAAGGATATTGATACTTTTTGAATGCTATTTGTGTGAACCAGTTCAATTTTATATATTTATCTTTTCTGACGTCATAGTCATTGACATATTGGAAGTATAAACCTTCATAATTTAATAAAGACGCATCACTCAAATAAAACAATTATTTTACCATTCAACTATTTATTACATTTGCAATCATTACTGAAAGTATTGTCTTAGGGTTCAGGGGCACTTTAAGTTATCAGGGTACCCCCAAACGACCACCTTGCAAAAAACATCGGTTTGAATATAGGTTAAAAACCAAGTAATCTTTAATTGCAATGGGAGACTTCGCACTTGGTTTTTGAGTTGTTTATAGACCAGCCATACATTTCTGTTGTTTCCAATTGGTCCTGATACTTTGGTAAAGACCTCTTTATGAAAGCCGGGTGTGGCTTTGATGATGGGCAGGGGAGAGCGAGGCTGAGACGAGGGCTTTGCCGAAAATAAATACCTGCTAAAGGTCTCAAACCCTTAAGTCATCCCCAGCTTTAAGATTGAAGAGGTACCATAGTCCTTGTCCTGTTCGGATTTTCCACATATCAGGTTCGTGCAATGGACTTAGTTGGAAACTAATACTGTTTTCTGACAGCTAATAAACATCTCATGTACCCTTGATAAATTTGGGATCTAATATTGCGCATGTCTGAGCATACACAAGCGTTATTTAAATCGCAAGTTTACGCGCTACAATGAGTTGAATGCAAGAAGGTCGTTCGGGGTACCCTGATACCTTAAAATGTTGAAACGTTGAAGATTACTAAATGTACGAAATCTCTAAATATAGCGTTTCTTTTCTTAATTCATTTTATTATTTTAATTCCTTGTTCCTTTAATTCCTTGATGAAAAACGTAAGTGAATGACCCTACTGTACCCACATATCTTTGCAAATATTACTGTCGTTCTACTCTAACCGTGGTCACTTCAGTTCATTAACCAATCAGATGACGAATCGAAAACAATAGAATTC
>JANTNT010014901.1:0-13386 GCA_024752375.1 Entacmaea quadricolor | reverse complement strand
CAGCTTACAATCATGAGAAGATAATTAGTATGTTATGCCTCCAATTGGAATAGGCTATTGAACCGGGAGACAATCCCTTACTCTTCTACGAACAATTCAACAGGTTCTTCCTTATCCGAGAAGACTTGAAGGTCTAACCAATTGCAGATATAATTACAACGGCAGCACCTTCTCCTCAGTTATTTCAAGACCCTGAGTGTTGGTCCGGCCGGGATTCGAACTCCCGACCTCCCGCACAACAGACCGGCGTTTTACTAACTGAACTATCCGGTGACGGTATAAGATTCATGGAGGCCCTTGCAACCAACCGCCCTAATTGGCACAACCTTATCTTAAAAGGAGCTCAATCAGCAAAAGAACGCAGAATCGCTACATCCCAGGAAAAAAAAAAACTAAAACAAAAACAAAAACAAAAACGCAGGAACGAAAGGGCCGAGCCACCATCACTGAGAGTGACTCACTATCCTCCTTGTGTCCAAGCATCGTCACAAGCTTTTCTGGACACACCAAACCGAACCACTCGCCAACTAGAGATGCCATGGTCATCATCTGCGATATCGAAGGACCGAAACAACACAAGGCAATAACAATCGTTGATTTTATGGATTTAGTGTTTGCCCTCTAATACCTGTGTGTGTGTGTGTGTGTGTAGGTGAAATTACTTTTAGTTTTAGTTTTATACAAGTATGCTTCAATTATTGTGGTCCGTTTTTTTCCCTATCCCTTCGAGATATATAATGGTAGCATAATGTATTCTCCGAACTGAATATCTTCCTTCGATTTCTTCATCGTGTGCGAACGGAACGAAGGCTTATAGAGCAAAGTTAGACGGTAGTGTGCATTGGTGCACAAGGTATAGGATACATTTCACAAATAATTTGTTTGTATTCCTATAAAGACTTTTTTAATGCTACACTGAGCGATCGAATTCCAGTTAATTTCAAAGGGCATGCTCTTTCAAGGGGTGTCTGTGATGTCTTCTATATTGTCTGATTGGTGCTGCAATTCTCATACAGATCCTTGTAATTTGAAATCACTGTAACGTTTCAACTCTCACATGCTAGACTTTGATGACTTCCATAACTAAGAGAGAAAAAGGATTTTCATTGGTCACAGCTGCATACCAGGCTTTACACAAAGCCTGGTGGATCTGGGATTTTTTCAGTTTAAGAAATTGAAGGAGCTAAATTTCTCCCGGCCCGATGGCACATTTACTGTTAACCACCAGTTAACCTCCCCCCTATAAATCCACCCTGTTTATTAGACACAAATATCGATCATTCTAGTCAATATTTTGAATATTTTTATTAGACTCTTCAATTTACACATTAAATTTTGCAGCAACCAAACCACTTCACTTGATTTCTTCTTTCCCTTTTTGCTTTAATGTGATAAATTTGTAAGGCGATTCTATTTTCTCGTTTTCATAAAACCACGCCTGGCAAGGCGGAAGCATCTCCTCATGCACCCGTTTAAGGTATCTCTGCACTGGTCACACTTTAAAGGCGACTCGCAGTTTGAAATAAAACATCCAGTATAGTCTCCCTTGCAGAGCCCAACACAACGGCCGGATTCGCTAGGATTGGCGTTCACCATGGCAACAAGAACAAGTAGCATAAGGCACTTGAGGTATTCCATCTGTGGTTAAAATGTTTGGACGGCAAAGATTATCCACATTTAGTTTCAGCCTACCTTCATGCACTTCGATTAGTCTTACTGGTATTACTGGTCTTACTGGTCTAACTGGTCTTACTGGTCTTACCAGTCTTACTAGTCTAACTGGTCTTACTGGTATTACCAGTCTTACTTATCTTACTAGTCTTACTAGTCTCACTGTATCAGCATGGATGGTGTAGCGGTTAAACGCTTGCCTCCCACCGCCGTGGTTCCAAGCTAGGGGTCAATGGTTCAACCCTCAGCTCAGGTACCATATGTGAGTTGAGTTTGTTTGATGTGTTGTTCTCTCCTCCCTCAACGAGGGTTTTTCTCTAGTTTTTCTTTCTTCGTTTTTTCTCCCTCGTAAAAATCAACATGTGAGTTTAGCGTTGTGTGTCGTAAATATTGATTGTAGTGGTAGTGTATATGTTGGGGGGGGGGGGGGAGCTAACTTTATAGCTCCTTACGGAGAGCCATTGTTGTAAAATATGAACATTATTATATATTTTTACTTGTCACTCTACTGCTACTCGATATAAATATTGCCTGCTTTGTTTTTACTACTCCGGGCGGGTTTACTACACAGCATATTTTACATTTGCAGTTGAGAGTTAAAAGAAGCTCAGTATTGTTAATGTCCATAGCATTCATGCTGGATCCGTTATTAGAATTCATGCTGGAACCGTTATTAGCATTCGTGCCGCTGGATCCGTAATTAGTAAGAGCATTAAGATCAAGAAAAAGAACAAGAAAGAAAGAGCCTGTGAGTTTCAAAACCGTCGATTCGAGATGATGTTTCCATTCTATGAAAATGTTTGAGGTTGAGGTGGATGTTTTTGTTTTCTCTGCTATGGTATTTTTGTTACCTCAACAAAATGTTAGATTGATCAGCACAAACGTGAAGGAGGCGAAAAAATAAATCGATGAGATGTACATTAATGCATAACATGTACTTTACTCTCTCTGCATGGTACAAAAAGATCATAATGATTTAAGGTTAACATGCACTGAGCCGTTGTCATAGCTACCGTCACTTAGGTAATTGGTTCTTGGCAGCTCTAGGTTAATTAATTATAATGTAATTGTAAACGAGCAAGTGGAACTGTTAAAGTAATTTGAAAAGCACCCAGGCTCAAAATATTGAAAAAAGTGTGTTTAAAAAGTCAAAATATTGACTTATACCAATTATACCGTATAAAACTTTTTTGATCTGACATTTTCGTATTTATTGATAACTAAAATATTATAATTGTAAAAAAAAATAGACTTTATCAGTTTGGGCTATTCGAAGTAGACTTTATCGAAGACGTTTCGTGATTCTCGCATAGGTGTAGTGTGTGTGTATCAGTGCGGCGATTTTTAGAAGTTAGAAGTTGTAACGGTTAAATCATGCTGGAGTAATAGAAAGAAGCTTCGGTAAGACTCACATGTACATGCTTTAAGCGCATTTAATTATAGGATTACACCGCTTCAGCTTTATTACGATAATGTCATGCACAATCCCAATACATTAATATAAAATACACGACTTGTTTAGTAAAATAATCACCATGGCAACGATGACAACATTATTGAAACCATGGTTATAAAGATGCAAAACGTTGCACTTGTTTTTCAGGTGTTCTAGATAGTCCTGAAAACCTTACCTTGTGTATTGAGCGTAGATATATAAATGTACTTGAAAAATTCTGTGATGTGTGTCTGTTGAGGTAGAATAAAATAATAATATAAATCTAGCTGCAAAGAGACGTTTTCTCTTTATGTGTTTTCCGGTGCCATAAAGTTTTATAAAAAATCATCAATTAAGCAGTTTGATTGCTTGTACATTTTGATTAGGACTTACGCCAATCATGAAACAAGTTTAAAACCGGTTTCAATTCCAATAAACAAGTTTTCAACAATGCCAGTTTTTAACTAGTCCAAACCAGTTTTCAACTAGTCGCCAAACCTGTTTTAAACAAGATAAATAAATTTCAAAAAAAGTTTTCGGGGCAAAATTAACTTAAACATTAATGTTGACAATTCACCTACTGATTCATTTTTTGCTTAAAAAAAACGAGGTTTTGGTGTTGTCCGAACATTTTCTTGACCGTAACATTATGGAATCTACTAAATAAAGATACTTCAAAATGAATGTTTTCTTCGCACGAATGCTTTATAGAATTTTATTAATTCAGTCCCTAATGCATTCACAACTATTAAAAACATCAAGCTTAAGAGGCGTTAATTATTAAACTCCACTTTTACTCCATAAATTCTTTGCACTGTTCTGTGTGGTTACATAAGGCTAAAACTCTCCGCCTCATTTATGTTAATGCGCTCCACTTTCGTCCAAAACAAAAAGAAAAAACATTTTAAGAACTATAAGTTGCTTCATTCGTACTCTAATTTCCGAAGCTGATAATTTGAGTTGGTGCAAAGAGACTAAGTAGTGCTTGGAGCTATTTATGTCTTGAAGTTTAAGACTAGCTGGTTTTGTTAAAGAGCTTTTCTTGAGGATATACGTGTATTGCAAATTGTATGTAAAGCTTTCTAAGCGTCCATTCTGCCTTTTAGGGATCTTGCTTTTTTCGAAAAAAGGTTGCGAAGAGAATTTTCAGAAAAACAGTCTTAGCCAATCAAAATCACGCCTTGCAAACTGATCCCAAAATCTTGATGAACCAATCAGGGAACATTTTAGATTAATAAAATGAATCCGAGTCGATCTGATGACGTAGGTATTTCGACCAATCAAATGCCTCTTTGTAATCAAACACCATATATGGTATAAAGCAATTCAAAAAAGAAAACCCAATCAAAATTTTCATCTTGATTGGAAAATCGTTGGTTGTCGACTTTCGATTAATTTTCTCCAGCCAGATTATATAATAATCGTATTCATTATCGTAGAGACACTGAATTAATTTAAGATTATTGGACGAAGCAATTCTTTGCTGAATATATGGTAGGACAGTTTAACATGGCGGTGTTTATTTTGCACCTGGCTTATTTATGTTCAGCTAAACAAGATCGATAAAAATATTCTGAAGACTTGTAGGTAAAATATGTACTGCCAAGCTAGAAAGTCATGCGTTAAAAGTGTTTTTTCTTTTCTATAAATAAAACTACAAGCATCATAGTTAACGCAAACCAGAGCGGCGCATCGTTGAACCGTAGTAAAACCGAACTCTACAACCAAGTTACAGAATTTAAGAAAAACTCAAATTTGTACTATTTATTTTAAAGCAAGTTTCGTTTATTTTAAAGAAAGCGAAAAAGGAAAATATTATCTTAAAACGTACGATTTAATTTAGCTTCTGTAAATTTGAACTATGTTTTTAGAAACTTGCTTGAAAATACAAAAATATGGAAGGTATAAAAAAAGTCACTGAAAACCTTTTAAAAGGTTTGTTATGCAGTTAGATATCAAACATTACCTTATTCGGCTCGGAAGTTTTCTAGTTCTATCCCTCTTTGGTGTAATTCAAAGACTGATTCGGAAACTGTTTGCTTTTATAGGTTTGTGTATGTAATGATTCCGCGTAAAACCTTTTCAATGCCAGTCTGCGCATGAAGCTTGGACATAAATATCAACTGAAGGCCTTTACATTGTTATTTAATGACAAATTCGCCGGTTATCTGATCGAACTTCAAATCAATGAGATAATTAGACTTTGAGTACAGATGCTCGCGAGAAATTATCTCAGGGAGGGTTTTTCTTCGGAAAAATTAAAATATCTAAATGAAAGGTCGTAAAGAATTAGAGAAAAAAATCAAAATACCCCGACGACGAATACACATGACGCTTAGTCGAGATTAAATCGTTTACTTAATATCCGGGAGAGAGTTTTATCTGTAGGACTCATACAAATATCCTTCAACGGATCTACCTTCTCTTTTCAGATTCTGTTTTGCATAATCACTATCGTTTGCTTCAATCATCCTCTTCTAACAATTTATTTTAGTTGGATTATTTAGTTGTACGTTTGTACTTTATATTAACACGTCCGCACCTCAAAAGTACACAGCCTAAAACGTTTCTAAGTGCTTCAATTAAAGAAACAATTTCTTTCTTAAAGGTGTTCTTCGGTGGTGCTTATGCTGTGGTTCCAACTTAGACTGATAGCCGACCAAAAACAGGTGAATTGAACTATCGCTCTATCTGATCCAGCCGGCCAGCCTTTGACGAATTTCATTGTTTCCTGGAAGACACGGTTGCTTGCGCATGCGTTGTATCTGCACAGCTTTCTATCAGCCGTCATTGTAACCAAATGTTTCCTGCGTTCAGAGCAATTATCTCAGTTTTTGAAAAATTTTCTTCTAAGGCTAAAGATATTAGTCTGGTTGCGAATCAAAGCCGCGGATCCCACTTTTTTTATCGTTTTGTCAAACTGAAATAACGAGATCTTCTGAGTTAGTTTTCTTACAATCATTTTCCTGGCCCATCGCGAGAAAAACTATTATTCTGCATCAACAATACTTCAGACATCAGAAATATTTTAATCACTGATGGTGCCTCGTTTCTTTTTTGAGATCTTTAGTGAAGAAGTTTGATTGTTTATTTTCCTGAATCAGAGTATATATAGTTTTTGAATCTCTGAGAAAAATTGTTGTCACCAAGGCGTTTGGTCTTGGGGTGACTGGGTGTCATACACTTGTAATGCCTTGTCTTTCACCGCTGTGATTCCAGCGACTTGGATCGCTGGCTCGAGCCCCGTGGGGGTATCACATGCGAATTCAGTTTGTTTGAAGTGTTGTTCTCTCCCTTGCCACAAGGGTTTTTCTCAGGATTCTCTGGTTTTTCTCCCTCCGTAAAAATCAACATGTGAGTTTGAGTGTTGTATATATAGAATATTCGAATCTACTGCTAGTGTGTGAGTGAACTCGGAGATATTACCATCATCTGCTACTAATATAAATAAATAATAACTAAATAATAAATAAATAACTAAATAATAACTAATATAAATAAAGAGATATACTTTATTTTTGGTACAAAAATAAGGTCGGCCAAAGAATTAAGAAAAATATATTCAAGATAATTACATAGTGTCTATGTAAGGGCGCTAATGAACAACGCATTTATAAAGCACACCTATTGATAAAGATTAAGGCTCTAATCATTACACTATCATATTTTCCTGAACGTTTTGAAAGTCTTAGAGATTAGCCTTTAAATGGACCGACTAAAAGTTTAACGATATATTCAGTAAAAGCAAGTGATCATAATATTAAAAAAAAAATTTTTTTTGAGAGTTGCTGACCAAAGAAAAATATCCTTGTGAAGACAGTGAACAAAAACAGTACATGTATATGAAAGCGAGAACGAGATTCAACTCTGAAAAATACCACTAATCTAGGAAAGAACAAGCTTTTTTATAGCACTATTTTTTAATTGTCATATTATAAAATTTTTATGAAGAAACAAAAATATCCTGAGAAGAATCCCTGAGAAAAGTCTTGAAAAAATTCCGAAGATTTCGCTTCAATTTTAAAAACTTGTTTTCAAATAATTCAGTCGCAACCGTTGCACGACGATGAGATACGAGAACGGACGGAGATTTTCAGATACGAAAAAAAGTTGAGTTGATTGTGGTCAATGAAACATCTTGAAAAGAAATTGACGTAAGAATGACGAGTATCGATTAGATTACAGCACGCAAAACAAACATTTCTATTGGTCCAATAATTAAAAAGAATAACTTATATGGGGCCTCTTAAGAGGCCACGTTGTTTGTCCAGGGAAAACACGAGTGTTTGCGAACCTTGGTTGGAACTGAATAACCCAGGGCATGAATGAATGAAAACAAACTAAAATTGACATCTTGTATTGTCTTTATTATTAGTATTATTGCAAGGCTCTTCGCTCTTCGGAAATAATGCTTTATATTTTAACATTAATCTGTGTCATCCGCTAATCTCTCTTCGTTAAGAATACGGTGGATATTTTTCATTTAAAAGAATTGTTCTATAAATGCTTAGTTATTGTGGTAGCAAGATTTTTTCTAGAGGGTTTTTTTTTTTTTAATGAAGATATTAATAGAATTCTATTCCATCAATTCCGGACAAATTTCAGTTTATCGTATTCTATCTGCTTTGTTTGCGATGTGAATATTTGGAATTGGGTAAGGATTAAGAAAAAGAGAGCGAGAGATTGAAAAGAAAGGGGAAGAAAATGGAGAGAAAAAGAATATTGAGAAAGAAGACAATTTGAGTGAAACACGAAAGAAAAAAAATGAAAAGCATAAGTAGAAAAACCGTTTGCTGGTTATTTTACGCGTTTCTAGATGTACGAACCCAGCTGAAACTCAAATACTAAAAAAATTCTAGTCTGTAAACGGTAAGAAAGTATACTAAAGCTGATTCATTTTATCGTCAAGGGATGTGTTGATCTTGCTATGTTGCTATTAGCTAGCCTGTCCGTGTCTGGTTCAACAGAGAAAAAAGAACACAGAAAAATAAAATAAACTGGACACGTAACAAACAAACTGATAATTATAACTGGGAATTACCCCATTACTTTTTACTTTTAATAAGCTGAGGCAATTCTATTAAAATAAACAATTTAAAGTATTAACTGATTTGATGGAAGATAAGTGAACACATTAAATGAAATATCTGCCGTGTTGTCAATGACCTTCTTGTACTGAATCTGATAGCTCTTTGTAGATGATTAATTGCACTATCGATATCACTCAGCTAAGATACCATACAATTATCCCAGTTGTTATGTTATATCGTAAAGGTCTTCGTTCTTTGTGTGTGTGTGTGTGTGTGTGTACTTAAAATTGGGTTGGTGGGCTATTTGGATGGTATTTTAGTGTTTATTTTTGCACTGATTTTGACATTGAACATCAAACACGCCGAGTGAGTATCTATTAGGAAAGAAGGAGATGATCAAGAATAGAGAAGGAAATATTAGAAGTAAAGAAAGGAAAAGAAAAAGAGAAAAGAAAGAAAAACTACATAAGCGAATCAGAGGAGAGAAAAGAATGGAAGAAACGAAATGAGATAAATAATGATGAAAATAATTGTGATAGAAGAGAGGAGAGGAGAGGAAGGAATGAACAAAGGATATTTCAACCGGAGTAAACTAGACTAAAAGGCCCTTAGTTGTAGTGATATTCAATTGATTGTTTTTTTTTTTTTTTTTTAATAGGTTTTGTAGAATCTATAAAAAGACCGAGCCCCTTTAGCAACAACTGTTCTGTAAATTATTTTAAGTAAGCTTCTGTCTTTAAACCTGAAAAAGGAATACAAATTTAGTCTTTATATCCTAAAGCAGCTTCACTTATTAATTCCCAAAGTGAAGATTAAATAGCCAAGGTCTTCTACGATGCGGGAGACCCTAAAGTCGATACTCTAATGAGCTCAAATTCCTATTTTATTCAGCTTCAAATATCATTAAAAATAAGATGGGGGGAGAAGAGTTTGGTGGGGTTTAGAATTACTTCTTATTCTTATTTTAAATGATTTTCAATAGTGACAATTAAAATAATATCCTTAATTGCGTTTGGCATGGAATTTTCAAAAATGTGTTAAACTCTTTTTTACCATGAGAAGAAATAGACGGAAAGCGATAATTAACCAGAAATTCACGGAAGAAAAACAGGTAGATGAGCTAGGAAAGAATAAATCTTAAAGGAATGAAGCAATAAGCATAGAAACAACACCTTTTCCTTTTCACTGACATGGATATTTAATGTCGGTACGTGCAGGTGTATATATATATATTTCTTGTTTCCAGAAAGGTGTTAATTTGGGAACTCAATGCGTTTTTTGGAATATACTTTTCTCAGAACACTCTGAAGACTGATTTAATAAGTTTAAAGTAACGTGAGAGAAAAAAAATGAAAGATCTAGAGGAAATTAATTAAAGCGTGTTTAAAAATGAATTTTAAGCTAGAAATGAATTTCAGAGTTGATGGTGAAACTTAGAGTCTCATGAGGGTAGAACCTACCATATCAGTGAGCCAATCAAATTTGTCCTTTCGTTGACTGACAGCCGAGTTGGATTTCGTATATAAATGGCGATCATCTTTATTTTTTCATTGATTTAGTTGGTTTTTAAGAATGATTTAGTTAAAATATAGGAGTTAACGAACTAACATTTACAAGCATTTTCGCTACAAAGCCTTGAAAAGGTCGGGTTAAATTCAAACGGCTATCCATCGCTGTGTTTTACTTGGCGACTGTAAAACTAAATTTAAAAAATAAAATAAAATAAATAAACACACACACACGCACTTTATTTATTTTTTAATATTTTGTATTTCTACACCGAAAAAAAAACCAAAATCAGTTAAAAAGAAATACTTTTTTGGAACATATTTGAATGTCAATAATAAACTTTCTTAACGAAGACAAATGTTAAACTAATTCACGTTCTAAGAGTATTGTACACGATTTTACGCAATTTAAAACTGGTATTTCTAAACTTACTTTATCCTTTTAACTGTTGTGCAGGGGATTCAAAAAACGTGTTATTAAGTTAAGGTTTTTTTAAATAAAATGATATCTAATCTAAATAAGTAATAAACTTCAAGAAGAACTAAGCATCGAAATGTCTGTAGGCAGGAAAAACAACCATCTTTCTCGAAATCAAGTTAAACTAACCTTAATCAACTCCGGCGTTCTTCCAAGATGTTACCTCTTATCGTTGCAACTACTGACTGTACAGGTTCCTAGCTAACGGTATTTTTTTATAAGATTTGTCAACGTTTAATTGATATCCGCTAAAGTAACTGTCTTAACGGGATTTATCCCAGGTGTTGTACGTGGGCCAAGGCAATTGCGTTCCACATCCGCTGCTATCACAATCATTGAAGTAACTTCAAATTGAAGGTTCTTAAAGTTTGCTAATAACGTGTTTTTTTTAATGAAAATGTAATACAGATCAGTGCTTTTTAAACTAGTACAAACGTATATTCAATTTTAATTATCTTAATCAAAATTATATTGTCTTACATATGAATACTGAAAACTCTTTTTATGCAAGCTTCTTAATTTGTGCGAGATTTCCCCCTTATATAGACTTGGACTTCTATCTTTGACCCGGTGTTTCTTCGTCAAGATTTATTTATGGAAGCTGGTTCATTTAATATAAGGGAGGGGTGCATAAAAATTTGTAATTTTAAAATATGAAACTTTCAGAGCCCCCTTTTTTAAACTTGCCAATTTTCGCGGTCCCCCAATGTGTAGGTGTAAAAATTCACTTGCATAGTAATTTCAATTAGCTATCCTCAAAATAAAAATGCCTTTATATCTTTCAGAAATTTAAGGGGCCTCTAGTTTGCAATCCCCATACCCCCCCTGACCCGTCCGTTATATTTAATTCGACCTTTTCTTATGGCTTTCCATGAAAAAAAATTTACAGACGAAGGAAGAATTATTTCTGGGAATGTAGGAGTCTGAGAAAAATGGAAATGTGGAATGCCACGTAAGAAGGAATTTGGAAAAGTGAATTTGAAATAAAGATGAAAAGAAGAAAAAATATAATTTATTGAAAAAATATTAAAAATTAAGAATTTTTTTAAGATGAGCTAGAAATATATTTACAGAATTTTTAATTGAATATTGAATCTGGAAAAAAAAAACATTTTCTATTTTTTTGTTCTCTTGAGATGTTTTTCTCCAAACACCCGACGCTCTTGTTAACTGTTTTCTAGCTTAAGTCAAACTGCCGATTTCGGTACCCGCAGAGATTATCTAGGCGCGTTGGTAATAGAACTACGCGCCCATCGGAAAAAGATTACCGCGAATACATTATCTAAAGAGCACAAATCTTTCAAAAAGGCAAGCTTTTAAAACGCGCTTTACTGGTGTTGCTGTTCATGTTATCGCAGAAATTCAAGCCTTCCCCTTTACGGTATTAATTGAGCCGTAATACCTAACCTTTTAAAGTCCTTTAAAAGCACTTTTTATCGGTTTTTTTGTTGGCACTTTTTCAATTCTCGCTAAAGGCTATGTATCCTGTTTGAAGTTTAAAGAGTTGACGTAACGATAGTTTTGTAAATCCGACAACCTATGGAATAATAATTGACCTATGGGCGCCGCTTTCTCTGGCGAACGCACCAGAGTGTAAAAAAAGTGATTACTCTATTAAAACTTCTTCAGACGACGGAATTTTGTCTAAACGATCAAAGAAAATCTTAATTTAATCTCTTAAGTCCAGAGTATTTTATTCTAATAGCAATCGAGTTAACAGAATTACGTCGCCATTGTAGCTATCATACCTCCTTCACTGTGTACAATGACCGCTTGCCCATCGTTAAACGGACGCTCTGAACCCTGGAAGGCGTGGGCTCTATTGTTAGTTTTATTGCCATTTTTTATTATTTTCGCTTCTATACTCTCCACACAGATCGTGATCAGCAAGTCTTTAATTTAGATAACATTGTTCGAGGTAAAATTTGAAGAGGTAAAACATACAAATCTATGAATAATGCGTTCTTAGTCTACTTTTCAGATATGCTTTTGTGATGTATCAGCGTTTGAAGCGGGGACCGATTGCCGGCGGAGGTAAAAGATACACAGAAATAAACACTAGTAAACTTGTTTTGCATCGTTGTGCTCTTTTTTAGAGTTAAATTTTTTGAAATGGTCAAAAATAACAAGGATATGTATGACTGACTGGCAAGCCTTGCCAGTCAGCTGCACAAAGAGCTTAATAATTTTTGATGATTTCAAAAAAATTCTTATAGCTTCTTTTTTAAAGATATCAATTTCAAACTTTCAGAAAATGTTTGTTTTAGCATGCTCTTTTGAAATATGGCATTCATCTGGAGCTACTAGGATATTTTTTTGATCCAATAGGTCATGTGACCAGGTCCTGCAAAGCGCCTATTCGTGCGAGAGAATGTGTCCCTATTAATTTAAATATTATATGTGCCAGGAAGCAAATGTAATAATATGCCATTTCCGGACTGTTCAATTCATCAAACAATGCCGAACCAGTAATAAAAGACTTAGAGCGGGAACACAAATAATTGTACTGATTGTAATAAAATGGACTTCAAAATAGAGCTTGAACAAAGGATGCAATTAAAACAAGAAACTATAGGCTAGCGAGTATTAACTCGCTCGACGATCAACTGTGGTACATGTATGTTCAAAAACATCTCTACACTTTTACCAACCAGACTAGTTTATGATTGCATTTTTAAAAAAACGTTTAGGAATTGGTATTTAAAATCATACTAAACCACTTAGAAAACAAGCTAACAAAAAAGGTATTAACTGGGCTTACTACACGTGGTTTGTTGTCATACCCAAGAGAAGAAAAGAACGAAAACATGCATGGCAAACATGTTTTATGATGAAGCAGAAAAAGCCATCGAGAAATGTTTGGCGAAATCTGATCTTCTCAAATTTATGAATAATTAATGAGGACAAAACAAAGAAAATCAGTACCATGACGAGATTTGGATACGGTGATAAAACACTTGCATAAATTAAGACAACTTTTGTTGTGAATTTCTCCACAAATTATTAACAGATTTGGGAAGCTATGTCAAACACTTGAAATAGTGTTTCATCAGTGGATCGGCTTCACCCCCTTTTTTCAATAACCCACTTTTCGGTGTTTCCGGATCCACTGATGAAACACACTCCTCGTGTTTAATCTATTACATCCCACATGAACGCCATTTCTTTTTTCTTAGGAATGATTATATATAGTGAACATCATCCAACATGACCACCACTTATTCCCTTAGGAATGATTACAAACCACCTATAGTGAACATCATC
>JANTNT010014456.1:0-24585 GCA_024752375.1 Entacmaea quadricolor | reverse complement strand
TTGATCAAGTTTTTTGGTGAGTTTGTTGAGGAAAAGACAAGTAATTCATCGCTAGAAGTGGTTGCTAGGCAGATCGTGTTTCCTCCCTTATAAAGATATATCTACCAAACACCATAGGGAAATTATATAGGAAAACCAAACGGCGATAAATTAAGTGTTTTACGATCATTTTTTCCCTTGTTTTTTCATTCGCCTACGATAATTAGCAGACCATCTCGGTCTCAAAATACAATAAAACTCCGTTTATTTTGATTTTATTTGATTTTTTTCACTTATTTCTCAATTGGGCTCCCTGTGGTTCAATAGCTTAAAAGTTTCTACAATCTTTGGGTTTTATTTTTTTCAGTCCCCAAAGACGCAAGACGAGGCGCCCAGTGACATGATGGCATTTTTAACAAACTGGTAACCTGGACTGATGATTTACACAACCCTTCATAAATTATTGGCAATAAAAACTATTAATTAGCAAGAATAACAGTTGATAAAAAAGATATGTGTAGAAGGAACCTGGAGAGAAATTTATTATGGTTACTATGGCAACACTTGTGGAAGTGTATTGCTTCGCAAGACCTGATATTAATTACTATTAATAGTAGTTAATATCATTATCTTCCGATAGTACATGGTGTCCGATGGAATTGTGTCGGAACGACCTTAATTGTCTAAAAAAAAAAGGTTGATAGACCATTTTATTTCTGTTGGTCTAACTGGCAATTCTATTGGTTGAAGATTATTTGAATCGTCTAATTTCTTTGTGAGTAAAGAAACATCCATCAGGGTGAGTTTGCGCAGGAACAACCTTGAGTGTCTAAAGACATTCTAGCCCTGGAGAGGTTTTTGAATTTGGATATTTCTGTGAAGATACTGGAAAGGCTTCTGTAAGGTACACTTGGCTGAGTCGGATACAGTCGAGACTAACGAATACGAGAACGTTCAACGTTTTTAGTTTTTCAAAGTTATAACATTGATCGTAAAATTTTTGAATTTTCGAAGTTTGTTTTTAAATTAATATTTTTAAAAATTCGACTTGTTCCCAACCTCTTTTCTCTCCCTCTTCCGTGAAATGTCGAGAAACTCCTGGGGGGAATGGACAGCAAGAAAACTTTTCCCTTAGGTTTGCGTCCTTATCCAAACTCGACGGCAAAAAATTCTATAAAAACTGAGGAAAAATCGAAGAGGTTATGCTAGAACATTCACAGAAAAATATTTCTGTTCATTTTGTTGCCAAGAATAACTCGTATTTCCTCATCTCAAAAACCCCTGTTTTGACTTTGTGGTTCGTCAGGTTTTACAGATTTGGATCTGTGCGCAATCTTGATAAAACTGTCTGTCCATACAGAGTTATATGAATATGCGATGGATGCCATATATAACAAAACATGGAAGGATTCCCTTTCACAAGAAATGATATGGCAGAGTATTATATCCCTGATTCATTTCCCCCAACCAAGGTGGACTCAGTGACGGACCTTTCACGTGATCAGTCTTGTTATTTGGACGTGACACGTGGTGTCTTCACGTAACCTTAGTCGTTGAAGGAGTAATTTAGAGGAGACGCCATGTTTCCTAAACAGAAAACTAAAAACGACTGTAGAGCGTTTTCATTCAATCCCTGGAGAATGAAATGACAATAGTGGCCATGTTGGTCTACTTCGTGTAACGAGAAGCCAATGAGGAATGTTTGAGGTTTTCCAACGTAGTCGCCATGACCTCACATAGAAATGCTCTATTGCATTCCAAAGGAATGCTATGTGAAATGATTGAGATTTAAAAGATAAATATGAAATATTAATAATTCTATTATCTAATTATTTCAAACAAACTCTGCTAAAGCTTTGCCGTTATAGTTTGCCGTTATAAAAAGTGTAAAGTGTTAAATGTAAATAGACGTAGAGAAGTTGGTCTGTCGTGTTGGTAGCGTGCAAGTTGGCTCTTCTTTTCTTGCCCTGGGGAACGCCTATCGGAAAAGGACGAGGATGCTCCTACCTTTTAGGAGTCAAAATCAGCGATCTGCCACCTTTCAGGATGTCTTAAATTTTATTGAAATATCAGAGACTGAGATGGAACCTTTTAGGGTGTTTTTAGTACATTTTTTAGACAATACCTCATTAACTTTTCAAGGTGTTCGAAGAATTGTCTTTAATACTATTAAAAGTACAAAAAATAATAATAATAAAATGGACGTTATTTAGCTGGTACCTTTAAGGGATAAAATCTTTTGTTGCCATGTCCACCAGGATAATTCTTAGGTATCTTTTAGGGGTCATTTTGAAAATTTTAGACAAGTATTCCCGTCATTCTATACATGGGAGAACCCCCCGGTTTTCTTTCAAGTGATACAACCGCGACGTGCAAAAAAATTGAAGAAATCCAGCTCACTGACTCAAGTTGTTCAAGTTCACTTTTTTAGTGCGGCAGCATTTGGACAAGAAAAGAAAAGCCAGCTCGCACAAAGTACTGGTAGACGTTAGGAATCGCGGGAATAAAATTGTAAAAAAGAGATGTTATAAAATATTATTAATTATTTGCATTAATGGTTTTGTAAAGAAAGATAATGATCTGAAGGTCAATGCCATCGTGACTAATAATCGTGGTAATCAGCCATATGTTTACTGCCCTTTCTAAACCGATAATAGGTTAATTAATGAATTGAATATCTCAAAGAATTCCGTTTAGTAAGAAGGAATAAAGTTCATTAGAGATAACAGCGATGTCAACCTGGTCATACTATCCAAACGAAATGTATTTTCCCACAGTCCTTAAGATGACAATTATGTAACCTTGGGCCTACTTACTGGAGCCTCATTTCGCTTCGCGTTGGCGTATTTGGTAGATCAAAGCTGTGAACAGCCGTTCAGTGAACCCTTAGATTAACTTGTGTGCAGCCGGTGATAATCACATCATGCAACTAATATCACTAATGGCTTGTTATTGGTTGGGTAGCCTACATATCCACAGGTCATTAGCGATTCTAAGGAGGAAAAGAGCCTTGGACCCCTTAGTTGCTCTGGTTTAGCGTTAAAAGAGTCGCTCCTTTTTGAATTTTTGCAAGCGGAGACGGAGGGGGATGATTTAGGTATGGATAACTCACAATTTTTGCGTGAGAATTAATCGCTGCTTGTGATAAAACCATACCACATTCTCCATGAAGAGGGAGGGAGGGAGGAAGAGATAGAACTAGAGTTTCCAAGGTTAGTCGTCGATGAAAACAAAGGACGTCTAGGGGTAGGGTGGAGAGATCTTGGAACTCTAACAAGGATTAATGCAAAGGTTACTTTGCCCAATTTCCGATTTGAATTTATGGTAGCTTTTCTACATCAAAAAGATATTAATTTTGAAGATATTTTCCTTTTTTTACTCATTTTAATCATACTATTACTATATATTAAATTTAAAGAACTCCATTATAAACGGAAGAAACCCCTTCACTGACCATCTTGAGGATTGTATCATTTTAAGGCGCCTGATAAGCACTACAAACAACTCAAAACTAAAGGTAATCCTTATTAATTTAATGGGATAACATTAATTAATCCAAACTAAATGAGTTAATTAGTTTAGAAAGTGGGATTCAAAGATCCATGTTGATTGTTGTGCTTCAAAGCTTATCCTGAACAAACTTGATACTGAAAGATTACTCAAGTAATTTGGGAATCGAGTTTAGTGCTCAAAACTGAGGTGGTAAAAATATGCGGAATTTCTTTAACCCACAATACGCGTCTTTTGGGGTCGTTCCGCTCGTTGACAGCAGAACGGATACTCGTCCGTAAATTGACATGACTTAATTTGTGGTCGGGTCAGTTTTGAACGGAAATGAAAGTTATTCGTTTGTGACGGAAACCAGACGTGACGTCTTCAGTTTCGCAAGTCTTCCGTTGAAACAGTAACTACGTGTTCTATATAGTTTCTTTGGACGGAGCTTGTCAGTAATGAATTGTCCCTAAAGATAATCACAACGTACCGTAAAGCACGTTTACGCTGAGTTTAATTGAAGGAAGGTTTATTCAACATGACAAGGGGGGCATAAAGATTTTAAGGGGGACCCTTAAATTTCTGAAAGATATAGAGGGGGCTTTTTTATTTTGAGGTTGGCTAATTGAAATTTTTATTACCATGCTGGTGAATTTTTACACTACACATTTGGGGCTATAAAATTTGGCCGGTTCAGAAATGAGGGACTCTGAAAATTTCATGTTCTAAAATTGAAAATCTTTATGCCCCCCCTGCTCATATTACATGAGCCTTCTCTAATGGGACTGAGTTTTGTCACACAGTCCTAAATTGAGGGAAATATTATCTTATCCACTCCTGTGTGAAGGCTGAAAATCATGATTAGCCACCCCTGTTTGCTTTTAATTTTAGTTATAATCTTGAAAAAATTGTCAAGATTAGTAATTTTTTAAAATTTTATTAATACACATACCATTTAAAGAAGCAGATTATTACCAATCACTAAGGAGTTGACTTTCTCAATGCTCACCTCTTCAGTAGATGCTGAACTGAAAATCAATCGCCTACCCTCCTGTTTCTTATGGCACACACACACCCAACCCCACCCCCAGTTGATTCCTTAGATTGTCTGTACAAATATCAGGGTTATTGATAGGTTTCCAACAATATAGCTTGACAGTAATTTAAACAACTCAAAACAAAGATTCAAATCTTTGACAGTCTAATTAACATGGTTAAAAATTTTAGCTTTTTTTATTTAAACTTTGCATCAGTATAATAAATACAGCAATAAATTAATACTTTAACATATAACTTTACAAAATGTTACACAGTAACGCTCTAATTTATTCATAAAAAAATACTTATTTTATCGTAGTTTGTTCTATTTTAATTAAAAAAATATCTGCAGTAAGTAATCTCGCACCCAGGCATCTTAGTGAGTACTAGTGTCGGAGAGGCGCTGGAAATTAATTTGCTTAATTAACATATATACATATATAATTTAATACAGCTTATACTTATAGCTCTTAATTTCTTAATAAGTAAGAAAAATTGTCGAAATAACTAATTACAACTAAAAAAAATTAGAAATGGAACACTGAAATTAGGGTTATTGACCGAGAGTGAAGTCTATACATGTTTAATGAACCTCGATGAACTTGCACGGTCCATCTTAATAGTCCATTTCCGAGATACGCTCTGATTCCCGCGAACAATAGTTTCAGGTCGAGGCTTCATGCGAAATGTTCATATATATTTGCTGACTTTTGCAAGAAGCCTCGACTTGAAACTACTGTTCGCGGGAATTGAAGCGTATCTCGGAAACTAATTTCCTTATTCGGAAGCAAGCATCGTTAAAGTTTGTTTGTATTTTCTTTTTGTACGATGAAGTCAATTTATGAAGTTCCGTTTGCGGTCCGTACTCGGGTTTTAACCGCTTGGTAGGCTGTCTCGCTAAGCTGGGGTAGCGGGGATATGAGGAGGGTGATTGGAGGGCGATAGTGCCGGGTATGGGAGGAGATTCCTCCTGAGACAGTTGAACAAATTAAAAACTCGAGGAATTATTCAAAATGTTTTGTTTCACTCAAGACAAGTTTATCATATATAGTAGAGCACTTTTCTTGTGATTGGGAACTCTTAAATGCTTCCGTCTGTTTTCTCGCTTTCTGATTGGTTTAAGAGCGGAAGCCATTTAAGAGTCACAGTACCATACATTTCCGCGAATTCGAAAACAGCTTGCAAACGGACGCGAACGAACAAATCGTTAATTTAAACGACCTTATTTAGTCTTTTTTTGTTCTTTTACGATAATAAATAATATTATCTTAGCAGATTTGAGTACCACTACTTTTACTGACCAAAAGTAGCGTGAAATATTCAGTATTTTAAAAAGAATTCATAAATTGGATTTACATTGAAATCATTTTGCAAAAACTATAATTATCTTTGTCAGAATTACCGCGACAAAGGACATATTTTGTTTCTTTTTTAAAAAACTAATACAAAAAAAAAAAAAAAAAAAAAATCCATTTTATTTATTGCGATAAAATTATAAGAAATAGACTTCAAAATCTCGACCCGTTCAGTTTGTGCCAATGTTGCCCTATTTTAGATTATTTGGGAATTTTAAAAGTCCTTAAGCATTTTCATTTATAAGATAATTTTAATAGTACGCGCGCTGTGATTGGCCGATTACCGTGTTTCATTTGCCTGTCAAGACATGGCTTTTTCCGGCGCATGTGCGTCAAAATTTTTGTATTTTCCTGCCCTTTCATGTCTTGTTATTCAATATGTTTTGTAGTTTCTTCTTATACAAGAGAAAAGTAATTATTTTATAAAATAAATGAAACACGCCTTTTCCGTGTTTTGACACGCTAATGAAACACCTCGGTATGTTTGGGAGAATTCGAGAGCAGGTCCAAACACACGACCTGCGGTTTCGTGTTTGGACTGATCTGCTCTCGAATTCTCCCAAACATACCTCTGTGTATCTCTTCAAAACGTACAAGGGAACAGTATGTGGTCTGAATTAGGGCAACATCGAACCAAGCTAAGAAAAGGTTCATTTAATATCAGGGGGGGCACATGAAGATTTTCAATTTTAGAATATCAAATTTTCTGACCGCCACATTTCTGAACTTGCCAAATTTTGCGGGCCACAATGTGTTAGTGTGGCAATAAAATTTCAATTAGCCACCCCCCCCAAAAGAAGACCTTTCTATATCTTTTAAAAATTTAAGGGTCCTCCTTAAATCTTCGTGCTGCCCCCCGTCATTAAACGAACCTTCCCTGAACGGATCCAGTATTCGACTCCCTTTGTAGAGAGTGATTTGATTTAACTCGTCAAATAAATATTCCGCAAATAAATATGAGTTGACCGTAATTCTATTCTACGACTATTAGATATTGACTAGTTAAGTAAAATCACCCATTTACTTGCTGGGTTTCAATCAGCTGAATGAATCTCATGAATCTCGTTATCACCCTCAACTGATGATGGTCAAACATGCACTGACCAACATTTTTACTCAACCAAGTATTTTTCTATTTAATCCCACTTCAGCTTATAAAAATTCCGCACGGGACGGAAGTGACGTCTAGTAACTGAAACCCAGCAAACAGGAACGATTTTCAAAATTTCTATAATACTAACTTCCAAGCTGACAGAACGCCCAACACTAGCATCAATAGACTGGGTAAAGTAAGGTTCCCGACCGACTCTTCCTGTGTATCATTGAATGAACTCCTTGTAGTACTGTTTAATGTAGGAGGTATAGTTGTCTTGACAACACCGAGTTTATTTTGACGACATCTCATCCACTTTTTAGCGATACTCTTTGGATAGCCTGCCTCAGACTGAATGGTATAATCATCAAGTTTATAATATCCAGTACCTTTAAAAAAGTATGTTTTGCCATTTTTCCATTTCATTATTGTGTCTATATTTGCTGGGATGTTTTTCCAAATGGAAATATTGTTAGGGTATCCAGGGTCAATTCTGCGGTATTCTTCGTTGTACCTCCAGTATTTGTTTCCTTTCCAGAAGTAGGTTCGTGTGTTTCTTCCCCATATGAAGACGCCGTTCATTTTCGCTAGCTCTTTAGGTAAACCATAGTCTCGGATTGGCCTGGGTCCTTCTTCGTGATAACCACCGTAGTATTTCCAATAACTGAAGATGAAAAGTACAATAACTAAATGTAAAATAGTGTCAATTTGTCGCGTTTCAAGTAAATTAACCAGTGAATGTTTATCTGGGTAAATATCTAGCTTTAGATTCCGCAACACCTTACACAAATCGTTGAAACAAAGTAAATAGTGTACAAACCAAATAACAATAACAATAACAATAACAATAACAACAATAACAATAACAACAATAACAATAACAACAATAACAATAACAATAACAACAACAATAACAACATCAACATCAACAATAATAATAATAATAACAATAACAACATCAACAACATCAACAACAACAACAACAACAACAACAACCAGATTACTTACGTTCCCTTGTGGAAGAACACAATCCTTCCGTCTTTGCGAGCGTAAGCAGCATCAATTGGAGTTTTAACTCCCGTCCATTTGTCAACGATTTTAAGGGGTCCTCTAATGACTCCAACTGTGGGAGGATCTACTATGAAATAATATCCACCAATAAATGCATATGTCTTCCCTTCGGCTTTGGAGTAAACCCACGCATCGAATCTTTTGACTTCACATTCATCTATAATTGATTTTCCTGTTGGTCGTTTACGGCGAGTGAAGGGTTTGTCTGTTGGTTCTTTGGTTATCAAGGGCTTTCCTAGAAGAAAAGGAAGAAGAAGAAGATGGCGGAGAAATAAATTAAGAAAACAACAACAACAAGAATTAACAGCAACGAAACCAGTAATAACAGCAGCAGCAACAACAGCAGCAGCAGCAGCAGCAACAACATCAACAACAACAACAACAACAACAACAACAACAATAACAAACAACAATTAAAAATTAAGAAATTGTTTTGTGCTATAATTATCAGGAGGGGAGATAAAAAACCAAAGGGTACTATAAAAAGTAAAGTTGATGTAAAGATAGGGGGCCCAAAGGAAATAAACAGGCCAAGATATGCGGAAAAGCCTTGTGTTTGAAGCTTCAAAAGCTAAAGGAAGATGTACGACAATGTCACAGATCTCACGATCTGGAAAGGAGGTGAGAACTAAATTTTTTTTCTTTTTTTTTTTGGTTTTGGAGGGGGAGGGGCATTATCTTATTTTTCGCTATATGAAGCTCATTCAGCCCTCCTGATAATTATTGCATTGTCCTTGACAACAAGTAAGAACAGTAACAACAACTTCTTCCAAATTTATTAAAGCATGAAGGTCTATATTTCAGTTTGAACGGGAATTCCATTGATTCCTTGCAATCGGCTTAAAAAATTAACTAATCTCGTGTATTAAATGATCAGAATTATTATCATGATATCCCTATTTGAAACCGAATACGACGGAGCAGAAATTTTGTTGCCCGCAAACGTTCTGGCATATTTGGATCTTCTGTTTGGCAACAAGCCTTGCGCTCTGAGAAGTTCCTATGAGAAAGTAACGATGCTTGACAATGCCCCCTTCCTGTAATACCGGTATACTATCCTCTTTAGGAAGTCTTACGCCTAAGCTGGAGATCCTGGTAATTGACGCGGTGAGACACCGGTCTACACAAGCCCTTACAGGATACGACTATCATAACATACAATATAACTGTACAAACTAGAGCTAAGTGATTCTTGGGGGAGGGAGTTGGAGTAAGTGAGAGGGAATCCTTCTTTTTCTTTCGATTCTCTAAAACGTCATTTCTTGGACAAATTTTATGCCAACTTCTTTTTTTATTAGGAGATCCAATTAACCAAAATTAACATTTGACACTTAAGCGACATAGATGTGTATCTCTTTTGAAGACAAACCGAATAATGTAAATAACCTTCTATGATCTCATACGACTCCTTATGTATATTATAATTGGAGACAGACAGACAGATAGACAGAGTGACTGACTACATCAAAAACTGTGAACCTATCTCCAACGAACACCACAACGGCAGACCAAAGTCTATATACACACCACATATCCTGGTCTTCCAAACACTTTAAGACAAACACATTGAAAAATACTAAACAAAATGTCCAATAACTAGAAAAGTATGTCTCACCATAAAGTGCTTGAATCCCCGAGAGGTCATCGGGGGTCAACTCTATATTCTTCTTGAAACCCTGGTACCAAGGATACATGACGGATCCTCCGACAGTCGAGTGTTCAAGACCCAAGCTGTGACCAAACTCGTGCAGAGCAACCCAGTCAAGGTTAACGCCTTTGTGCTCTCCAGTGGAGAATGACTCGGCGTCGTCAAAATGAGCATCTCCTGCAATGCCTGATGGGATAGAAAAGGGTAAATGTATAAGATTTCATGAAAAGTAGTTAAAAAGCAACAAGATAGGGAAAAGCTACATGATTATTAAATTTAGTTTCGTTTTTGGCGACGAAGAGAGAATATATTAACAGGGAATTTTGGCGAATTAGAGAAATACGATTGTATGAGTGTTGGTTCGGAAAGGAGGGTGCGACACCTTTAGCAGCTGTATCGCTCATCCCTGTAGTCCGTTTCATACAATCTCACTTGCAAAGCCTGCCGCTTAATGCTTATCCAAGGAGAAAAACAAGCTCTGGGGACGAGATTGAGTCAAGCAATTACGATTCATAATCAAGTTTCTTTATTTACCTTCATTATTGTGAGGATAAAAAGCATGGGCCAGAGTGCCACTAGCGCCGTCAAATGGATAGCCATCACCATGATTACCACTAACGAATTTAATCAGAATATCAACCTTATCATCTGTCATATCGTTAGGCGCCTCGGTGACACTTATTTTGCTTGCTTTAGACCACTGGTCGAAGGCCCATTTGAAGATACGTTTCTGCGTCGGTTGATCTAGATCGGTGGAGAAGTTTTGGATTTTATAGGTGAGCGACTGTGAAAAAAGGATAAAAATCTTGTAATAGTTTTAATGGTATCAATGTTTGAATGTTCAGTTTTGGTCTGTACTCTTTGTTGTTGATCTTCTATCAGTAGGGAGTCTTCTTTGGGAGAAGAACAATAGTTTTCATTGAACAATTAGTCTTCTTGCTGACTCCGTACTTATCGGGAACAGGACATCCATCGGGAATGAAACCCTGGACCTCACAGGGCCGTAGCATGGGGAGAGGCCGGGGGGGCAATAACCTTCTATCTTTACTTACAGGTCTATTAAGAAATCACCCTTCAATTGGGATGGACCCTCTCATTACCTTTGGTCTCTTGTAGTACCCCTCCCCCTATCTTTACTTACAGATCTATTAATAATCGACCCTCCAATTGGGATAGACCCCCCGGCCCGAAACGTTAAATCTACGGCCCTGCCTCAGCCGCTGTGAGGTGAAGCCGCACTGATTAGCAGCGCTTGCCACCCAAGTTTTCCTTCGCTCCGAGGGCGTTGATGTCCAAAGGATAAATTTAGGAAACTAGCCTTAACACTTTTTACACATGCAAAACAGACTTACTGCGAGTCTTACAATTCATTCCAAGAATGTTTTCACTCAAAAATGTCTACAAACCTATTTTCGATGGAAGTTAAACCCACACATACAAAGCATAACATCCTATATACCTTCTTCTTCCAGAAAGTTCCTTGTAAAACGTATCTTTTCCTTCTCCTTGCTGAATCTGAAGAACTGATGTCACGCACACCACATCTTGGTTGGGCCATCAACTTGAGTGTTGCCGCATCGAGCCTTCCCGTCTCGTTCAATCCAGCAAATCTCTGCAGACGCCGTAAACTCTGGACCATGTCGGCTTGACTCATCAGTTTGCCACTGTCAGAATTTTTACGATCAAGATAACCGTACTTAGTAAGGTAATCCTGAAATAAATTCGCAATAAAACAAATTCAGCAAAAACTCAGACGTGGTTATTACATTGAAATTGAAAGATAATAGACTGTTAAATGGTTCCAGGACGAGGCAAAGCTCAATAAAGTACAGTATGTACTTCAAGTGCCACGCCTTGGAACCATTATTTTTTCCAGCAATTACGCAGCCTTCTTTGATCTGAGTGGATTCGAATTATGAAAAGTACTTTGCTAGCCAAAATTTTCCCAAAAAAATCAGTCATCGTATTGGAAGCTGCACCGAGAAAACCTTTTGGCAACTGATATTTCATTTTTTATCGAATGGTATTTGCGGTGCTGAAAAACCACATCAACTTATCAACCTGTTTGCCTTAGAAGTCTGAATCTACCGTCCGTGTCTAGACTAGTGAACTTTAATCGAGTGCTCTCTCTTTCACTTGCTTCCGGACTCATAATGGTTACAAAATACACATTTTAGTTCAAACGGGTAATAATTTTTGTAATGCAGCCTTCGAAGGAATTGAGGTCCACAGTTGGTAGAAAAATCCCAGTCCATAACCCCTGGGATGGATAAATTGACACTTGATAAATGTGTCAATTATATCATCATCGTGATCATCATGATTCCTCGTTAGCTTGCCAATGTTTTACGAACTACTTCAATCGGGATTTTGTTTTGTTTTACAGAAGCTGATTTGACCCTTTATTTTAACGCTAGGCCAAAAAGAGGCAGTACTTGAAGACCATCTTGAACAACAAGTCGTCCGTCACTGATCACGAGATCGACAAGCTGTCGCCACAAAAATCCCCGAATCACAAGCTCTTTCTCGGCAGCACTCAGATAGACAGGACTTAGAAAATAATCCTGGCTTAATGCCGAAAGACTTATGTTATTACAGTTGGCCCTAAAACGATTAAACGCATGATTTAACGTCTGCATACACCGGTAAGATGTACGTTAATGGCTCGTACTGATAAGACATAATATACTCACGATTAGCCTGCGTAATTCACGATCAAAGTTTAATTCATTCAGAACTTGGTAATTGAGCGGTGGAAAGCCGGCCGACTCGAAAGTATTAGTATTCCCAGAATTTTCTTTAAAAATATAAGAAAAAGTCTTATATTTCTGCTAATAAAAAACATCCGTGGAAAATATACATGATAGTGTTTAATTTAGGTTGTGTTTGTCCATTAGAGCTGTGTTTTTAATAAAAACAATTAGAACGTCGGTCGAATACTACCGAAAAAATTGCTAATATTTCATTCGTTTGTCTGTTAACTTGAAAAAATTGCGGCTTTTGTGGTGTGTTAGTCAATTCCCTTTGTAAGATCGTGAACTGTGAGAAAAATCCATGAAAAATTTTAAGAATAGATGGGAATTACGCGCGATGACAAGTAATAATTCGAGTTTCCTTTTAAGAAATGTCCTTGGCCTAAATGGCCCCGAGAATGGACTGATTTCGTTTTGTCCATTTCCTCTCGTTTTTTTTTTTTACTGAAAAGAGAAAAAAAGAATAAAGGTTTCTTAAATCTTTTATTTTCCTTTTAGATGCTTAATTGGGAAAACACGGACGGAAAACTGATCTCTCGTCACTTATTTTTGTATGATTATCTTTTTGCTTCAGTGCCAATATTGTGTCAGCTCATATTGGGAACTAATATGAATTTAAAACAGACCAAAATCGATGCATGACGCCACATCAACTCATGATGAACAGGAATTATTATGAAGAAAAAACAATAATGAAAAAGAAACTTCAACCTCGATAATTTTCTCTGAAACTAAAAGATTTAAGAAATATTATCTCTAAAGGTCAAAGACATTTTTCTTTCTGTTGTATATTTTCTATAGATATTTGCATACGTGGTTTGAAAGATCCTGGCTTCAATACGCCCATCAATTCGATGTCGATCAAACGTTGCCATAAAAATAAATTCGCTGTTTAGCGACTCATATAAAAGAACGCTTCAAAAGAGAAACGTTTAACACTATAAACACTATAGTATTGTGGTTGTATTTCAATTTAAAACGATTTTAAATTAAAACCAATGTTAACGCACGAAGAAATCTAGACCTTTGGTTTTAACTGAATAACGATTAATTTGACAAATTTATTTCAATGTTTTTGTTAGTAAAACTAAACTAGACGATAAATGTATCGAATGTCTAACTCTCTCAGAGCTTTCTCTTTCTGATATGTATAAATACTAAATATCAGAACTCGAAATATTAAATAAATACTGCCCTTTTCGATCGTTCAGCTCGCAGCAGGAAGAAAACAATAAAATAAAGGCAACAAAATCATTCTAGCGATAATAGGTTACTCACTATTTCTGAATTTCTTTTACTTCTTCCAGTCGGCGCAGCGTCTACTGAGTTTCTAGAGAATCCAAGTAAATAAAGCTGGTATAAAGATAGATAAATTCTGACCACATTGAAGAGCCTTTTCATAATGATTCTTTGGAGTACTACACTGCAAGTACTGGCAGGGTCTGTGATCTCGAGGTGTACTGAGGCGATGGTGCTTTGGCTGTTTTATACCGGGAAATTAATTCGAATCACTTGAGTGGTTGAGTTCTTAACTGAATATGATTAAGCAGACACGATGCTTGGGAATAATACCACTTCTCACGGCCCGTGTGATTCTAATGTCATGTACCAACTTCTGTCATATACAATGAATCCGCACCGGAAGGTGATTTCTGCTGTAGGTCATATGCTCCAAATTATCGACCTTTTGCAATCAGACACTTAACTTCCAATAATGATTGACAATAAGCGTGTCAGCGTTCTGATATATCGCCAAATATGGAGCGTTGGGCTAGTTCCTAAGCAGATGTCACGCAACGATCCCATGTGTCACGTCGATGACAGTGTTTCATGAGAGGCCATGCGGGAGAGAGAGGCAAATCCTCACTAGGAGGGATCCACTTCTTGATTTTCAAAGTACCGTACAAGTGGTGTTCTCAACCCCTAGTCCAATGTCTACAGTAAATATACTACAGAAAAAATTTTATTATAAACGGTTCATTTAATGTAAGGGGGAGGGGGCATGAACCTTCATTAGTCCACCACTTTATTAACAGTTTTACCCGGGGGGACTCCGATGGTTAAAGGACGGGAACGGTCATCGGAAATTTTGAAAATGACCCCTAAAAGGTACCCGAGATCTATCCTGGTGGGCGCGGCAACATAAGATTTTTCCCCTAAAAAGTACCAGCTATCAACAACAAATTTAATATTTTTGCACTTTTAATAGGTTGAAGACACAATCTTCGAACACCACCTTCTCATCAAAAAAAAAAAAAAAAACCGACCGTAAAAGTTACCAGCTCAGTCGCTGGTAGTGCAATAAAGTTTGAGACATCCTAGAAGGTACCAGACTGCTGATTTTTACCCCTAAAAGGTACCAGACTGCTGATTTTTACCCCTAAGAGGTACGTAGCATCCACGTCACGCCATATAGGAGTCCCCCCCCCCCCCAAGCAGTTTTATAATCGGCACGATGCTGTTAATTATTGTTTTTAATTGTTATTGTACGCACTGATTGCCAGTCTTAATTTGAACTTTTCGCTTCAATATGTATCGCTTCCGTGTGCTTAGGAAAAATAAACTCAAGAACAGATTAAAATTAAAAACGAAGTCGCTCACATGAAAAACGTGAATCAAAACCAAACCGCAATACATCACAAAGCGTTGTGGTTTACATTGTTCGCTATAGCAACATTGTTTTAAAATGAATAATTTTTTGCAAAAGGAATGTCATTTAACCACATGATTACTTGGCAGAATTTATAGTTGTTTCTCTGAAATGACTTTCACGAGTTTATGAGTTTGATTTATTTCCAGCAAAAGCGTTTTCTTCTCTGAACTTGGCTGTCACATAAAAGAAGCTTCCCGAATCCCGTACAGAGCAAGCCTTACCTACCTGATCTCGTAACAGCGGGACGATCCGGCCGTCATCCTTCAAGTACAATCTTTTTTACTTTGCGATTTTGGAATTTTATCATCCAATATCAATTCTTATTGACTTAACTTATCAAACTGTACAGATAAAGTTCAAAAAGATAACTTCGGTCGAGTAACAGTTCTTTCTAGTTGTAACTTAATTGATTCAAAGCTGAAAGATGATAAAAGTGAAAACAAATTTATCTTTTTTTAATCGATTATAAAACCACAAAATGTGACAATCTGTTTCAACATAGCATGGAGAAAAGATGCTATAACACTGTCTACTTTCAGTCATGCTTTTAGACTTCCGTTAGGGGTAGTTTCATCTTAAACTGACAAAAGGAGTTTTTTGTGACGGTTCAACTTAGTTGAAAAATTTCGACTGACTTTCAAAATCGTTTGAATTTGTTTTAAAAAGTTGGAAGAATTTGTTTAGCTTAAAATATAAGATATCTAAAAATTCCAGAGGATGCTGAGAAGTTTATTTTTTATTTGAGTAACTTGAAGGAACTCGTCAGATCCTGACGTCATAAAAATTCCTCAAAAACTCGAACTGTTTAGCTTTTTCTACTTCGCCTGGTGATAGTCGTTTTGAATTTTTGATAATTTTTTCTCGTTCTTCAAGTTCCTCCCATTCAAAGTAACAAAAAGGAAAACGTGCCTTCGCTCACTAGTCAAAACAGCAGCAGAAATACATTGTCTCTACTATTGTCAAACGAAAGACTTAAAAAACTCTAGCTGCCAGAGAGTGTACGTGACTTCGTAACTGTCAGAATGTTGTAATCGTGTCGTCACAACAGTATCCTTGGACGCCCCGCTGTCTCCAAGGAAGTATTCTCGCTTTCATCTTAAACATGCCGTGTAATCTTAATTAAAATGATTTTTAGTTATAAATTCGCATATCTCTTTGATAAGATGTTTTGCTGTAATTACAAATACAGAGTTTAGTTATCAATATTGGCCAAACAAAGGCTTATTATTTTTAGGTTCAATGAACTGCTAACTTGTGAATCATATGACTGAAGGGCTGGGCAAAGACTCGGCTCAAAGCCAACGAAGTTAAACATATAGCGAGTTATCTAGACCATTTTGGGAGTTTTTCTTTTGTATATTCATACATAGGCGGCGAAGCAGGGGGGCAAGGGGGCTCTAGCCCTCCACACAAAAATTTGGGGGCCCCACATTTCGGCAAAATATCCAGTACTGTGATTCTCTTCACAATTAACATTATTTGTTGATGGTGAAGCTGAATTAAACATGGAAAAATCCAAACATTTTCAGAGTTCTTTTTTGTTGTATAAACGCATCGCCTTTTTTCTACTCTGCCTGAATTTGTTAGGCTCTAAGATGAGACCCCCACGTTTCAAAACGCTCCGCCGCTTCTGTCGTAAACACTAACATATTGTCTAGTACATGTATTCTCATCAGAGTTTCACAAGGTCAGACAATAAATTATATATTTAAGAATGCGTTATTTTAAGAGTACTTGATGAAACAAGATTTATCAGTTTTTTTGTACTCGAGTAGAAAAGTATTTCGACCAACTGAATGTTCAAATGACTTTTGATGGACGAACGAGCAGTTAGCGAAAGATGTCTCCAGCACTGGTACTATTATCAAGCTACCAAATGTTCAAGTCTTAGGTCGAATCTGTCTTTCCGTCCACCCGTTCTTAAACGACCAACGTACCATCGCATCCTTGGTTTTATCAAATTCTTTCTGTCTTCATGTTAACGAGTAAGTGGACCGCCTAGAATCATGTTTGCATGTTTGGAAAAGCAAAGTGCACGTGGAATTTTTTAATCTAATTTTCTCCAACGTCGGAGGGATTACTAGTAGAGACTTGAGTGTATCTCTAGTTATCCAAGATAAAACGTCTACTAACACCAACAGAGCCAAGAGTAACACTTAAGGCACTTTTGAGCTTTATTATGCGGAACAGCCAACCATCTCAATGATTGATGAAGTCTTTGAAGCAGCACTATCTTGCGTATTGATAACGAATTAATGAAATGCAGCTATCTTCAATTTGTGTTAGCTGCTGACGACACGATATCCTAACCAGCAAAAAATGCTCACTGATATAATTTTAGAAGTTTCGAAAGTCCTCTAAAGTGTTTTGAAAATCTTCAAGTTTAACATAATTTACGGACGAAAAAATTCAAATCAAGTCAAGTCAAGTTTTAATTTCAATACCATAAATTACAGATAAAATATAATAAATTAGAAAGTCGCGAAAACCACGAAAAATTGTTGTAGATAACTAAAATAATGTCAATTCATTTTGTCAGTTGTGCTCTCACCTCGCTTATGAAAAGATCAGCTTCGTGGTTGTTTCTGTAGGTCAGAGGAGGAAGGATCGTAACAGGGTTTGATAAAATTAATACAGGCTTATTTTGGAAATGAAATAAAACTAGAATACACTTTTCAGCGACTTCAATGCTCTTCCTTGGTTCTTAATTTAGCAAAGCTCTCGTTTAAGATCAATGATTTATTTTCACCAATTATTCTAACGGTTCTACAAGACCAATAGACCGTTGTGTCCCGCCCAGCCATTGAGCTTCTTTCCTTAACACTACAAATTCCCTTTTATAATTTTCTATCTATTTCTGTTTTTCAGAGCAATTAAAGCGGAAAAGTGATCGCGAGGGTTACGAAAGTTGCCCTGCGAGCAGAGATACTTTCTCAGGCTATATTGTAAGCTTATACTTTTAAAAACAAAAACGCTGAAAATAAAATAAATAAAGTAAAACATCTATATAATAGTTTTTAAAATATTGTATTCGAATCTGTCTGTAATCTTTTCGTTTAACTTCGATTAAGTTCTTCCGCATTTTATGGAACACATCCAAAGGCAGGCAAAAGTGCATGATATTTCTTTGACCTGCATCAACAATAGTAAGAATATCAAGTCATTATCAACGGAAGGGTGGTCTGCATAATAACTGTGTTAAGCCTATCTTTGTTTATGTTTATTTTGTAAACACAAAAATTGAGAAAAATTAAACAAAAGTATTAACAAGAAGTATGAAATCAGAGTGTTTTAGTTTGATCATAGTTTTGTGGAAGTTGATACGCTCGCTACGGCGCTGATTGACTCCTTATACTTTGACAGAAAATACTTTGTCTTACCCCTATTTTTTAAAATAATGTTGAAAAATACTAATACTTTTGTGCAAAGCTACAAACCGTACAAAATATCTCTTAACCTGTGTTTATAGTTTACGACAGTTTTTTGGGAATTGAGCCGTGTTGGGTTTGGTTCGAAATGATGTCATTTAACACCCCCATCAACCATTAACACTTGTTACGTGACCGCAAGTCGAACAACAAGCCTCATTTTAACCTTGATTATGTCACTAAGTAGCGCGTCACAGTTTGTCAAATCTTTTGTACCTGACAACACTAAACGACAACAGCGTTTTACGGCATCATTCCTCACGGATTAATAATACAAACAGAAACATAACATCATTGTTATCTTCTGGTACGTCATTTCCATCGCTAAAATGAAGAAAGAATGTTCGCTGCGAATAACTAGCGATGATCCATTACTAAAAATCAACCTAATATTTTCATGATAGAAAAAAAAAAAATCTTGATAAAACCTTAAAAACTATGAGACTTCAGAGGTAGGGATTCCATATACTGGCTAACAGGAACAACTTGGAGGATTTTTTTTTCGAGTACATGAATCGGAAGGACGTAACGACTTGGATCATTTCACCAAGTCACTGACACCATCGATAAAAAATTATATCCTTCATGACTTACGTAAACAAATTGACATGAAATCATATTCAGAAGAACCACAACTTGTACGAATCCTGCTTCTTGCATTGTTTTGCGGTTAATAAGGTTTTGTTGAAGTTGAAAAAAATCCCCAAATCCCGTCCATAAAACACTGAAAAAGACACAAAAAGGAACGGAAGTACGTATTCCATAGGCTATTATTCTTCCAAAAAATAATCGCATTTAATTACTAACTCTATATATGGTTCTAGCAAGTGCTAATCGGCCGCATCCAGTAGTCCATGTGATGCGGAAGGGAACGTTTGCTTATAGTTAGCCAAACGGGACTTCCGACAACTTACCGCCTCGCCTTCCTTGTGACGTCATTATTTGTTCATGAGATTGTCTATATAAGAAGTGACCTCACTCAGCTTGACATCAAAAGTTTCTTAAACCTCTAGTAACTATAGAGTCGACAGTGAAATAAGGTTTTATTGTAATACTGTGCTATTTGATATTACTTTCGGAACTGTACTAGGACCTTAGTGCATGAAGATGAACGGAATCCTTAAACTTTCGTTTTTGATTTTGGGATGTTTTACCTTTGTTCATGTGTCTGGAAAACCTACCTTCAAGGCTATTGACGTTGTGGTTAGTATAACAAACTCTTTACGTTTGAGTTGATAAAGACAGTGAAGTTTATTTTATACGTTGAATTGATTTGTTCCCTTCTTAGAATTACCTCCAAACCTACGGCTACCTCAAACCTAGTGACCCAAGGAAAGGCTTTGGAAGCATAAGACATAACGACGAGGACTTCCACCAAGCAGTGAGGATGCTACAGCGTCTAGGAAACATCCCAGAGAATGGAAGATTAGACGATCCTGAATTATTTAAACTGATGAACACGTCTCGCTGTGGGGTGCCTGATATTGGCCGTGCAGATCAAGCTAAAAGAAGAAGAAGACGTCGATATGTTCTACAAGGATCAAAATGGTTAAAAAAGGTAACATAGTTAATCCAGTATAGGTAATATCTAACATTGAAAATATGTGATAGCTGCACATTTTTTTTCCATCACCTCCCAGCATTCACTCATGGATATTATTGTTTGGGTTTCTTATTTGAGTTTTTTATTGGACAAAAAGGAAAACACGAGAAAGCAGGTCACAGAAAATGAAAATGCTGAAGCTCTCAACCTGTATTGACAATTGTATTTTGGTTATTTTTTTAAGGATTTGACTTACAATATACTTAACTACAGTCCGGACTTGACGAAGAGAGAAATCGATGACACGATCCGGGACGCCTTTAATGAGTGGGCCAAAGTGACGCCTCTCACCTTCAGGAAAGTCGACAGTGATAAGGTCGATATTAAGGTCAGTTTTGTGAAAGAAGACCATGGCGATGGATATCCATTTGACCGTCGAGGTGGAACACTGGCTCATGCTTTCTATCCACAAGATAATTCACAAGGTAAAAATGATCAATGTTGTGATTTTGTGTCTGTCCGTCTGTCTATACGTGTGTTTGTCTGTCTGTCCGTCTGTCTATACGTCTGTTTGTCTGTCTGTCCGTCTGTCTGCCGTCTTTCTGTATATCTGTCTGTCCTTCCGTCTGTGTGCCCGTCTGTCTTTCTCTCCACCATAGATAACTAACTCTGAACCAATCAAATCCACAGACATCTATGGTGACGCTCACTTTGACGACGACGAACCGTTTACACTCAAAACACACTCCGGCATTGATCTTTTCTGGGTGGCTGTTCACGAGTTTGGACACAGTTTGGGTCTTGATCACTCGAGGCACTTGGACGCCATCATGTATCCGTACTATCGTGGCTACAAACCTGGCTTCAAGCTTCATAGCGATGACGTCAATGGAATTCAATATCTCTATGGTAACGTCATTTCCCTGTTGCTTCTTGTTCACTGCGCATGCTCGAAAACAAGCTAATTTCTTGGCACTTGTATGCCCTCATTCACTCATTCATTCACTCTTTCTTTTATTCATTAATTTATCCCTTTCATTCAATTTCCATTTTATTCCCAGCCATTTACTTTTAAGTCATTTCTTCCTTTTATTTTATTTAGGAAAGTCATCTCCAGAAAAACCATCAGGAAAGCCATCAGAAAAGCCATCAGAAAAACCCACTCAATCTTCTACCCCCCCAGACCGCGTCACCCCTACACCTCACCAAAAAACCGAGGCTCCTGGTGTCCCCGATAAGTGCTCAAGCTCCATGGACGCCTTCGTGAAGACTTCAGCTGGATTAACCTACGCTTTCAAGGGAGATTACTTCTGGCCTATCGGTAGGAAAGGGTCATGGACTTCGGCGTTGAAAATTAAGGACTATTGGCATTTAGTGGAAAATAATGTCGATGCTGCCTTCTATCGCCGATCAGACCAGATAAATTTCGTCTTCAAAGGGGACAAGTAAGTTGGGTTTTTTTCTCATGTTTAATTAACTAATGAAAGGCTTGCAAGTCACCGGTTTCTCCGGTTGAGAGAATTTCGTTTCGAAATAATAACGTAATTTATACGACACTTTTTATTAGAGCAGTTTTCGTACTACGATTTTCAAATAGCTTCCGTATTTTCAAGCATTGTGATTGGGTGGTGTCTTTTTTTTTTTTTTTTTTTTTGGTTTCTGATTGGTTCATGAGCGGAAGCCATTTAATAGTCACGTACGGTAACGCCCATTCATCTAAATTCTATTTTTAATTCATTTTTTTCTAAAGGTTTTGGATGCTCAAGGACCGTTCAGTAGTCAAAAACAAAGCCTTCCACATCACCGATCCTGAACTTAACCTACCTGCTGAGCTCGCCAACATGGACGCCGCCCTGCAGTGGGGTCGCAACGAAATGGTTTACTTCTTCAAGGGAGACAAATACTGGAAATATGATCCTTACAAAAAGGAAGTCGACCTAGGGTACCCAAGATTGATCTCTCAGGGCTGGAGAGTCATCCCGAATAACCTTGATGCTGCTCTCCAATGGGATAACGGTATATCATATTTCTTCAAAGGAACAGAATATATTGCAATTGATGACTACAATCTTGAGATTTTAAAGGCTGATCCTCCCTATCCTAGAAAGATTTCCACGTACTGGATGGGATGTTCATCCAAAGGGCTTATTGACGGAAAGATTTCTCCCGTTGAAAGCTCAACGATTATGTTTCTTCCAAACTTTGTAATGCTCGTTTTAGGCATAATCTTAACGAAACTATTCTAAATCTTATAAAGAAAAGGGAAAGGTTATTATTGCCAGACACGTCTTTCCTTGCTGAGCGAGGAATTTCTCTGAGGAAAGGGAAGATAAAGTATTTTTAACATACTTTTCAAATTGTTAATATTATTTTTGAGCTTCTAGTACATAAAATCATTTGTAAAATTATCTAGATAAATCGGATCCTTGTGGAACACGATTATCAGGCATTTTACTTTGGTTGGCTCGTTGTCAAAAACTGAACAAGGAAAGTGGACGGGAATTAAAATTGACTGGCTAGAAAATAGACTGGGAAAATAGATGAAAAAATGAAAATGGATGGGAAGACAAGTGAAAAAAATGGATAGGTATTCAATGGCATAGAATAGTTTTTTTAAAAATCAAATTGTAACTTAATAACCCTCCCTAAATTAGAGAGATTTTAGCTAGAGAACCAGTTATGGTTTATTATATTTATTGAATTGTACAAAAAATAATTACTTATTTATTTTGATAAGAGTTTTATTTTTTATCGATATTGGTTGAATAGTTTATATAATCAGTGAAAAATCGATTGTATACTGTTGACTTTTGCTGTGAGTTTTAATAAAAAAAACTGATGAACATATATTATATATCGGTTCATTTTGTTGTTGTATTCATATTCACTATTCTTAAAACTCCCCCACCCTTTTTTAGCCCCCCCTGACGCAAAGAAAAAAGATAAATCGAGTTGTAAGAAGGTGTTATCTACACTCACCTGACCCTCCCCCTGGGTGTTTGGTTTTATGAAACGGGATGAACGGGATTTGAAGGAGTTCTTTTTTTTCTGCTGGCCCAATATAAAACGAGGTCAAAAAAGTGATGACCCCTCCCAGTGTCCATGCATTTGCATTGCAAATGACCCTCTTTAATGTACAGTTTTATGGATGGCTCACCCCTTTTAAGGAATTCAAAATTGTGTGACCCTCACCCTGTTTTTACCCCCCACCCCCTTACTTTATGACCAGTTCCTAAAAATGAAACTTACTCTCATAATTGTTGAAAGATAACGGAAACAAAATAATCAGCGGAAAAATAGCTGAAACATTAGAATCAGAAATTTATCTGTCGGTCTACCTGTGGCAGATAATCCATTTACCACAGGTAGCCCACAGCTTAATTGTGATTAGCGAGGTTACCAAATATCTTGAAAATGGCGACGTGGCAGTGATGAAGGTCTGAATGTATCACTATTTATCGACATAAAAACACTTCATTCCTTCATTTCACCGCTAATATCTCACCACCAACGCAAAGATGGGTCTTTGTAAGTGTCCCAAGAAGAAAGTGACCAATCAGTTCTGCTTTGAACATCGTGTTAATGTCTGTGAATTTTGTCTTGTTTCAAATCATCCAAGGGTGAGTGATGAGCTCGTTGTTTTTATTCGTTCTGTTATTATTGTCAGGATTATCTCAAGATATCTGGATAGTATCTGGATATTTTAAAGTTAGCTAATTTCTATTAGTATCTGGATATTTTAAAGTTAGCTAATTTCTATTAGTATATTCGAATTTTCCATTTAAATTATTTTGCATTTGGAAACGTTTAATTCAACTGTTAATTTGGATAATTTATAAAATTTGCCTTTCTTTAATGCACTAGTCAGTTGTTTCCACCACCCCCTACCCCCAGGACTTAGTGGGGGAAATCGGAAAATGCAGATGGTAATCTCAAAGAAATTCCCCAGGGTATGGGGTAAAATTAGCAGTAAAAATTCCCTACCTCCAGGGCAATAATGAAAATGAGAGGAAGAAAATAAACTGGCTGCAGTATCGAACAATGATTTGAATTGAATTTGTTGCTATGGGTAGGGGAGAGTGGTATTTTATTCTCTCAAAAACAAGGTGTGACTAGCCATATCACCATAAGGTATTGATTTGTCATTCTCAAAGTGAGACTGCCATTTACGTCAGAGCAAAGTGGGGGCGGGAAAACGAAAAATTTAATTCAAACTTCAAAATCTATGCAAGGCGAGAATGTAGTGAAATGATATTCAAACTAAGACTTCATAAGATATTCACGTTGGCTAGGACAAGCTTTAGCATTAATTAGACAAAAGCAAGGTATTTTTTGAGGTGAAAGTTTACAGAATTTTGGGGTTTGATTATGAAGCGTTTTCCCTATCAAATTTAATATTTGGTGTGCACATTTCATTATGACATTTCAACATTCCATTATGACTTTTCAACATTTCATTATGACATTTCAACATTTCATTATGACATTTCAACATTCCATTATGACATTTCAACATTTCATTATGACATTTC
>JANTNT010014345.1:0-10055 GCA_024752375.1 Entacmaea quadricolor | reverse complement strand
AACAGTTAAAATAGTCATAATTGTCAATTCGATTGTCACTTGACATTTTTAATAACTTCTAATAGCTTCTAATAGTGATAAGTCACTTTTTATGACGTAAAAATTTCACGATAGTCATGTGGAAACAGTTAAAATAGTCATAATTGTCAATTCGATTGTCACTTGACATTTTTAATAACTTCTAATAGCTTCTAATAGTGGTAAGTCACTTTTTTATGACGTCATCATGAAAATAAATAATTATAACTTCAACAATGAGTTACCAAATCGAAAAAAAATTGCACCAAATTATTTAGAATATCATATTTGTTTAAATTAAGAACTTTTTAAAAGCTCGGCTGATGAACTCATTCTTGCCTAAAAATGTAACAATTCACTATGACGTCACAATGACGTCAATAGTAACTTTCAATATGCCAAAATAAATTGCTACAAGTTGTTGATATACTCAGAAAATTTCATTCTAATTGGTTAAAAATTGAAGAAAATAGAACTTTTAGATTACTGTAAAACAGGCACGCATAATGAGGCCGTTTTGGGGGTTCATTTGTGCCCAGTGTGAGTAGAATCACAATGCTTCATTCCCAAGGTCTCTTGATAACATCAAAATTGTTTGTGAGACATTATTCAGATCTTGGCTATTTTACTTTTTCCTGATTGGCTAGAATTGGATAAATTGCAATGCATTGTTTCACCCTAAATCTTGATTGGTTCTCATTTGTCTAGGTGACCCTCGTTACAGTCTAAGTAGCCACACTGTGGGTGTTTACCACTTACATGGGAATTCCAAGCAGACAAGTCAGTCACAACATAGATAAATGAAACACTGTTGTTTTTGGAATGTTCCATTTCCAAATTTGCATAAACATAATCTAAATTTGGTTTGCTTGTGTATCCAAAATGGCAGGAGACATTAAAAATTGGATTTTGTGTTTTGAAGAAGTTCTTGATGAAAATACGGAGGATGTTTTTGATGACGACTTTGGTATTGTCATTTTAGAGGTAGCATCCACCTTAAAATACAACAAAAAGAGCAATGATAAACTCGATTTAATGCCATCTTGGTTTACATGTGGTGGGTGATTTGTACAAGGAGGCCTAGAAATGGTAATTTCACACAAAAATGGTAAATGGAACACAAATGTCCAAATAAGATTTTCATTTGAAAAGAGATTTTCTATTTGGATTCCAAACAATTTCCACAAATTCCATGTAAATGGTAAAAACCATGTAATTAGCTGTCAATGGCCTGTTTGCAGGTATTGCGTGACATCAAAAATTCTATATTTGAAAAGAGCAGACCAAAATTAGCAAAAGTGGAAAATTTGGAGCAATTCTGATTAATAGTGCTGAAGTTATGAACAATTTAACTTTGTAATGTTGTTCCAACAAATGCAAGTCAAAATAGTCTGGTAGCCAAGGAGATGTACACCAACATACATTTCCTTATAAAAAGGCCAACTGTAGTTGCCTGTAACTTTAGTGCTTTCTTTAAAATT
The DNA here is from genome assembly GCA_024752375.1 of Entacmaea quadricolor. Taxonomy (NCBI): domain Eukaryota; kingdom Metazoa; phylum Cnidaria; class Anthozoa; order Actiniaria; family Actiniidae; genus Entacmaea; species Entacmaea quadricolor. Next base: position 8,556 of record JANTNT010014345.1, on the reverse strand, counting down.
GATCCAAATTTTCCACTTTTACTAATATGTATATGAGAGGTTTGTACTGTGGATAAAGTAATGTATAAATTGAAATGATCTTCACGGTTGAATAAATAACATTTACTGTTATTTTTGTAGAAAGCTCAGAAAAAATTCTGAGACTTCAACAGGATTTGAACCCATGACCTTTGTGATACTAGTACGACGCTCTTCCAACCGAGCTATAAAGCCTCGTTGGGAATAGGTCAATAGAGAAATCTATTTACATCCTGTTATAGTGATATATATGCATATGAGAGAACTTTTTCTGGGCTTTCTACAAAAGTATCAGTAAATGTTACCTATTCAACTGCGAAGATCATTTCAAATTATACTTTATCCACAGTACAAACCTCTCATATACATATATATGACTATTACAGGATGTAAATAGAACTCTCTATTGACCTATTCCCAACGAGGCTTTATAGCTCAGTTGGAAGAGCATCGCACTAGTATCACGAAGGTCTTGGGTTCAAATCCTGTTGAAGTCTCAGAATTTTTTCTGAGCACCGAGCTTTCTACAAAAGTAACAGTGAATGTTACTTATTCAACTGCGAAGATCATTTCAATTATACATTACTTTTACTAATTTTGGTGTGCTCTTTTCAAATATAGTATTTTTTATGTTGTGAAGAGAATATTTAAATTGTTACAACATACCTGCAAACTCCCCACTCCTCTATTTTTAAAATAGAAATATGTGTTATTAGAGATATATGCTTTGGAGCAAATTAAAGTTGGTTGCCAGGAGGTTGAAAGTCCCCTAGCCAATTTAAGGCAACCAGCAACTGGACCACTGCATGTTAATAATATATAATAAATGCTTTTGAAAGTAATTTTTAATGACAGTTTTAAATGTACTGCTCTTTATCTGGAAGCCATTTTGAGGCAAACACTTTTAATAATAATAATAATAATAGTTTATTAACACTTCTTGCAGTAAAGGAAACTGAATAAACAGTGTATCTACATGGTAAACTAACAATAAATTTATAATATAATAATAATCAGCATAATGACAAATATAAAAATATTAAGAACATTATTCAAATTAATAACAAATTAGTAGAATTTATATATAATGATGAATAGAGAAAGGTATTTAACACAATAAATAAGAAATTTGACATTTTTAGGTACTTTAGTTTTAAAATTAATGTATTACTTTAAATAATGTCAAGACCAGTAATTTACAGCAACAAAAACTGTCAAAGTTTAAACAGTGGTAAAAAAAATTAGCATTATAGTCTGGAGGTCAAACATCCAAAACATTTGTATTCTAACATCACAGGCTAGTCTCTTAGGGTTTGTCTTAATGTTCTTGTGACAAAAGAAGAATTTAAAATAATTATTTTTGAAAACTTTGTTTTTTCATTAGCCTTATTCCGGGTATTCATGTGATGTTACAACTGCAGTGTTCGTGTACAGCTAACAAAAGATTTTTTATTTGCCTTGATTGTTATGTACACCAACATGACTGCCATGCCTTTGTTATTTTATTCCCCAAAGAATGGATGAACACCAAAGCATAAAAATTGCTAACAAATACACAGTTGTGTATGTAACTCAGATTAATCTACAAGGTTTGCTTACTAGATGTATTTTATATGCAGTTGGCATAATACTATTTATCCACACCAAAGAAAATACACCAAATCAGCAAATCAGAACACAAAAGATGTTTATTGTATATTCATCAGTATTCCACTCTATTTTCTGTGGTGTCATACAATGCTTTCTTGTGGCATAACACATAATATCCCACTTTTCACTTGTATTTTCTTTGTACACACACACTTGCCTTTAGAAAGGCTTGTGTATACATGAAGGAAATACAAGTAATGCATTAGATATTTCATAGTATGACACTCAAAAGCATTGTATACTAGTTAGTATATACATCATCACAGTGCATACATGTGTTATCAATCTATAGTGTAAGGTTCATGCATCAAGCTGGTCAAAACCAATTACTTGTCAATACTTAAAGCAAAATAATATTGACTTATGATTTATTATGCTTTTTAAAAATGAAACTTACAGACCTTCAGCACCCAGGAAATACTAAATTAAAAAATTACCTTTAACAAACCACAAATTAAGGATTCTGACAGATTTGCCATCATTTATTTTCATTCATTACTTGTTGATTGTTTCCTATCTAGATGGATCTTTTTTAGCAATGGGTTTCAGCCACACTTTCCAGATAGTCTAATATAATTGTTTTGAAATTGTTTTTGGCGATATGTTTATATTAATTGGAACAAAACAGAGCGGTAATTGTACGAGTTACAGTTCAAAGAATATACATAACTACTTCAATTAATTTAACTAAACCATTCAAGTGAGAAAGGTAGGCTTTTGAAGACTGGCAACATTATGAGTCCTAGCTTTATTTAAGCTTCTTAATTCTTCAGTAATGTTTTCCAAAGGCTACATGTTGAACAACTTATATCAGCCACAGAGCAAAGGTTAAATGAATTATTAGATCCATACTATGTGAATTTTTAGTCTCAATATGACTATATAAGACAAACTGAATATATGTATATAGGCTTACAGATTGGATACTTATTACGATATAAATAATAGCAGGGGGGAGGCCTCTGCATGTACAGTACATTATACTACATGGAATATATTTAGAAGAGAAGATGGCTATGCACCCATGGTTTATAAATATGCCAATCGTGTTGTCTATGTCAACATTGTTAAAGTTTTTATAACTTTTGGAGCTGATAGACATTAGTGACAATTGTAAAACCAATGACAGATTGAGATAAGATAAGTGTCTGAATTTAATTTCTGGGGAAAAGTAAGATATTTTGACATAAAAAATGTTTTTGAGTTTGAAATGACTTAATTAGTTGCAAGCTTATTTATTATTTTTGGAGTAATGCATAGTTAATTAGTTTAAAAACAACACATTACACATTAGCATTTGTACCTAAACTGACAAACTGTGGCTTTACTGTAAGGATGGTTTTATGAATAAAGGCAGTTGGTGTTAGCCAACAAAGGTCTGTTTCTTTATGAGGATCTTCGTAATACACCAGCAAAAAATTCACTTTTCATTCAGAAACAGAAACGATTTTTAGGTCAAGGCTTGACTAAATAAGAGCTATAAAGCAACCACTGTTACATGAATCACAAAACAGATTCTAAAGCTTTTTAAGCTACTCCTAAAGAAGAGAATAAAAGACAGTAAACAACTCTGGGGGATCAATGAATAAATTTTACTCTTGAGTAAACAAAGCAGTTGAACAAAGATGGCTGGTATTGCATTCTGCTTTCTTTTACACAGATCTACTGTTTACACGTAAGTTCTCTGTGAAGTGACGTCTAGGCCCTGAATTTCATTTTGTTTACGTAGGATTGACATTAAAACTTGAAGCTAGGCTCAAACACATCTCATTTGTTCGGAGACTTAAGCTTAAGTTTATCAAGGTTATAAGCTTGCTTTTACAAACGTCGGCTCGCTATGCATGAGGAAGAAACATCAAAACGATAGATTAGAAAAAAACATTCCGTGGTTTTAGAGCTCTATCTTTTTAAATTGAAGTAGGTTATTTCCCAAGTTATTGTTTTATTTTCCTATGTCAGTTCCCGTTGATAGATTTGGCCCCTTAAATTAGAAGCTTTTATGTAAATTCAGAGACAACCATCGAACCCTTAAACAACGTACCAAGTACAACCTAAAAAGACTTTTTGCCGCCTCAAGAGTCTAAATTAGCTTTTTGGATATATTTAAAACTATTTATCCCTAATACGGTTCCTGTTCGTCAAATACAAGATTATAAGAGCGTAGATTGAGAAAGAAACGGTTTCAGAGATTGAAATCGACGTACTGAACCATAACTCAATCACTTTCAAAATCCGTTCGAAAATGCATGAAAAGATTCAACCAGAATCACTGCAAAATACCAAAGATAAAAGCCCTAAACTACTTACTTTTTGACTTTCTCATGGGCCATGTGCTGTACGCTGAAGGGTTCGTCATATTCAATCAAGATCTTGACGACCAACGACGGACAACTTTACAATTTCAAGTCGGATACTAAATTATGCGCTAATTCAAATCGTGCTGGGGTTTGAGTATGACGTCACAATTAACGATTTAGTCACGCAACATAACGTGACACGCAGACGTAATGTTCGATAAAAGAATCGCTTTACAAAATGAATAATACTCATTGGAATGCTCACGGATTTCCGATCAAATACCGCGGCAGTTGAGTAATATTTCTGCGAAATTGTAACGAAAGGAAAAATTGTAATAATGATCTTCTAAATTATCTCTGAGTCACAGTTGCTTGTATAGCCCACGTTAACTTTGGAACGTAGACAAAATATTCACAAAAAGAAAAAAAAACTTAGCATTTGTCAAGGAACACTACTTTTTTTCTTAGCTAGTAGAAAAATTATAGATCGCAATTAATAGCAAATTGTTGATTTTTACGTTGGTGAAATATTTTGCAAAAATTTATATAAACAATTTATTAATTTTCCGAAAAAAAGCTCTTTGCTTGCGTAGGGTGTTTTGCTTTATCTTATCGTAAAACCATTTAATTTCCAGCGAAAAAGCCATCGAGAAAACAACGGATAATTTCATTGATAAACACAGCAAGACTTCGATTCTTCACAATTCGTCAAACCATTTTGTAATAATTAAAGATTTTGATTATTTCAAAAACACTTGGTTCTGACCTTTCTTCGCAACTGAAGTGTAGAAAAATGGGTTCGGCCGCATTTGATTATTGTTTCTAAAAACGTCCTCGAAACCTTTAGGCCTAGTGCTTACCTTCAACACTCGAGTCTGCCATTATTCAAGTTTAATGGCTGTAAGACAACCAAGTCTAGTAGGTTCTTCTAATATAAATTGATGAAAACTGAAGAATTCGTTTCCCAGAGACTAGACATTGATATTATCAATATTCATTGCGCGACCGAAGTGATTTATAATATCAGAGTCAATTTCAGTCTTTTTTTTTCATTTGCATTGCATTCTCTTAAAATAATTTGACATATGAGATATCATTTATATCAGATATAGCAATTGAAGTGTTTTTTTGAATTTTTTTTAAATCTCATAAGCTATCCATCGATTAGGTGGGGTATCGTTTGTTGTGAACAATTATAAATGCTTGATTTACGCTTAGTTTGAATAATATATATTTATATACACTAGGGAGGGGTCGTAATAATTAATACACAAAGAGACAGGAACATCACATTAATTAAACGTTAAAAGAAGAAAACTGAAGGAAAAGATTTCGCATTCAGTTCTCACTTTCGTTGAATAATTATTAAGGACATTCATGGGCAAAAGATCCTCTAGACAGATTTTTTTAAAATTTTGCATGATGAAAGAAAAACATATAAGAAGTAAAAAAAGCAAATAAAAAATGGAGGTCACCGAATTCGTTTAGCTGCCACAGTGTGTGGAAGCTTACTCTTTTTGCAGTAAAAATGCACGAATAACGCTAACATGGATATTTGTCAAGAAGCCATATTTTGATGGAAAGCAAATTCTACGTCCCAACACTTTACAGAAGTCTAGTGAAGGATACAATAATTGCTTAGCATTTGTTTTTTGTTTTGTTTTTTTGCATTAAGAACTAGTAACATGAAATTAAAAGTTATTGAGCTAAGAGTTGGCACTTGCAGCCTAAACATTACCTGAAATTGTATTCCAATCAATCACAAAATATATAATTTCGGTTTGATTCACTAGACATATTAAAAAAATTTTTTTTCTGCAAAGTTAGATAATATATTTTACTTTAAAATAAGGGAATCTGACTTCGTTTTCGAGTTCTATCCACATAACGTTTCTGATCCTAATGTTCCCTATAAGTCAAAAATCAGTCAGGCGTTCCTCCCTTATATAAAAAGGGCGCGCGCTCGTGCGTAGAAAGGATGCGCAGTAACAATGGCCATGAACGTCCTTAAGGAGCAATCATTTTTAGAAGGGGGTGGGGGTTGGCCAGGGGTTCCCCCGGCCCACCCCCCTAGGCCTCCCCTTGAAGAAATGAATTTTTCCTAAAATGTTATTTCGGGTTTCTGTCATCTTTTCTTTACGTTTGGTATGGAAAGTACAGGCGTCAGATAATCTCACTTTTGGTATGAGTGGATAGAATAGAGCCCTCCGTTCCTTTAGTAACAGAACGACCACAGTTTTTATTCAACCAAGCAGTTTAATTTAAATTTGTTGCTATTTTATTTCTTCGTTTATTGAATTCAATACTTCTCATAGGTGGCGGAGTCGTGGGGGCTGGGGGTGTCTCTAGCCTCCAACGTTAGAACGGGTGGGAAAGGGGTGCGCAGAATTCCTGATTTTTTGGGAATTTAAAAAACATCTATCTCACTTCCATGTCTTTTTCTTATATAACAAAAAGCAGAGGTAAAACGTTGAACTAGTAAAAAGTGCTTAAAGATATTTTTGTCTTTATTCATTATTTCTCTATGTGTACACACCGAACGCATTTACTTATCTATCATTTCTATCATAATCATTGGCCTGTTTGCAGGTATTGCGTGACAATTTAAATATTCTCTCCACGACATAAAACTGTTATATTTGAAAAGAGCAGACCAAAATTAGTAAAATTGAAAAATTTGGAGCAATTTTAATGAATAGCGCTGAAGTTACGAGCGATTTAACTTGTAATTTTCTACAAAGAAGTATGGCAAAATCGTCTGGTAGGCAAGACGCCTACCAACATACATTTCCTTATAAAAAAAGGCCAATTTTTGTTGCTCGTTCACAAACTTACATGCGTGTAGTAACATTACATTTCTGGGTACGGAAAATTAAACTAAAAAATAATAATGGCATTTCCGGAGGGGCAAGCATTGAATAAAGAAATAATATGACTTCTTATCTTTCCCCCATTAAACACTTTTTTTAAAAAGAACTTATCTACCTGTTAAATATTTTTCGCGTCAAAGTCAGGTGATAAGAGCAACAAATCCGTGCAACTTGTCGCTCAACATTGTTACGTTGCAAGTTGTAAAGCAAATGTTGCTTGTATTACCACCCAGCGCGTAACAAATTTTCTTTGTTGCGAAGAGCAGAGAGAGGTTCTACTTCTTGCAACAACGAAAATTTGTTGCACGCGGAGTTGTAATACGAGCAACATTCGCTCTGCAACTTGCAACGTAAAAATGTTGTGCAGCAAGTTGCACCAATTTGTTACCCGTATTACCAGACCTTTAAATATAAAATTATCGAATTTTTACACCCTATTAAATATAAGGAGCGAAAACACCATATTTTTTTCATTTTTGTCTACAAAGGTTATTTAAGGGAACAGGAGACCGTGCCATATCTGGCACACAGCAAAGGGAGGAGCAAAGAAGGCGCAAACCCCCGACAATTTTTTAATCAAAACTTGCAGATTTGATAGAAGTAACTCCCTAAAAAACTCGTTGTATTCAGTATTCTGTATCACCTTCCCTCCCTTCCCAAAGTCAAAGCCGTTTATCGGGCCTGCCCGACAGAAATTCCCCTAAAGCTATCCCAGTCACTTCTTGGTTCTGATCATACTGTATGGCTGGATGACTCAGATTTCATGCTTCGAGACGAAGATTTCAGAGGATTGAAATTTGTTCTAATACACCGATCCCGCATTTGTTCTACCTCCCTAGTTACTGTTGCTACGTCAGACAAGCTAAAATGTACTTTTGATATACAACAGAACAGAAACCAGTTGCTGAAAATTGTAAATTTCTGTCTCAGAATAAATGCATTCTAAAATATTGATAACTACTAAATAATCTTATGAAGTTGAGTTTGTTGGTTGGACATTCAATTAATATTCGATTGGGAAAACAACCCATTGTCACTCAAGCAAAACCGGGACCGGTGTATTTTTAGTGTTGTTGTCAAAAGCAAGTTTGAATACAGCGGCATTTCAGCTACAGTCAACTCATTAGCCTGTACACCAGTCTATGTATAACAAAGAGAAAAATATGATTACAATGAAGACTAAAAGTAATAACTCAAAAGCTGCGGAGATAATTGCACGTATCAGCGGCTTCTCGGGGGGGGGGGGGCTAACCCAGGGCTAACCACGGAGATATGTGGGGCATTATAGGGCATTATAGGGAGTTTGGATGCTAACATTGCCCCTGGGGTCGGGGAAATGCTTGACTTCGCATTTGGTAGAAAAAAAATTGGCGTGGGGGAAACCAAGGGGTTTGCCCATTGCTCAACAAATCGTTTTGCTCATTACTCAACCTGCAGCTTTTTTTTTTTTTTCAAAATGATGGACCTTTGTAGATTCTGGAAGACTCTAACCAGGGGACTTCGAAAACTAAGATGTCCCCACCCCTGAGACAATTCACGAAGATTGTTTCTAGCATTTTACAATCCCCCTGGTTAGTCCGGGGTTAGCCCCCTCGGGGAAGCCGCTGATACGTGCATAAAGGAAAGTGAATGAATGAATGAATGGGATGGATGGATGGATGGATGGATGGATGGGATGGGATGGGATGGGATGGGATGGGATGGGATGGGATGGGATGGGA
>JANTNT010014234.1:0-13401 GCA_024752375.1 Entacmaea quadricolor | reverse complement strand
ACCCCTTTTTTCTTCTCATATTTGAAATCAGCATTAAATTTTGCTTCCAAAATGTATGATTTAATAGTAGGCAGTCACCTTAACATTAATTTTGATTTGTTTTGCTGTTCTTCAAAACCACTTTGTGACACTTGGAATGGAAACACAGAGAAAGATTCCAAGACATCGTGTTATGGATGGGTTTGTTTCACACAGCATGCACCATGCTTTTGATCACAGGCTATAATAGGTTTAAGAGACCTGCATGTCGAATTGGGTGTGGCAACGGAAGGCTCTGTATCAGGCGTCATGGATGGTCGTGGGTATAATCGTGGTGTGAGATTCCACAAGCGTATGTATGAAGCCCTGATGAGACTAATATGGAAAGACTTTCGCTCTTTGGTAAAGGACAAATGCGAGGATTTCGAGACACAAGTTGACACCATGTTTAAGGATCTCAAAATACTGTATGACAACTCATGTGAAAACGAGTTCAATAGTCAGATGACTAGCGAGCCGTTCAATAAAGTTGTTCCAAAAGTAGTTGGACTTCCTGCTATTGGAAAATGGCAAGCTGTCAAAAAACTGGATGTCCTATATTGGCATGAGTGAAATTCTGAGGACATCGAGAGAGGGAAACTGGGAACTTCATCTCTCATTTATAAGGAAGATCCATGGCGTTTTGTGGTAATATCAACTAGGCGAGATATCGTACTCATCTTCGTATTTGTCAGAAATGTCACATCTAAAGGAAGAACATACAGATATTCTCGAGTATTTCAGGGCTGGTGGTTTTACTGTTTAGATTGGAAAAGAAAACCCATTTGGCAAAATACCAGTCGACCAGGCCAGACATGCGAGGAAACTGTTAAGAGAGATACACAAACACCCGGAAGAACAAAAGTCAGCTGCCGTTAGTAAGTATTGCCTTATCGCTGAGTACCGCAGCATATTCATGCGGCAACTGAAGGAGATGCTTAACTTAGATCCCTCGACCACAAGATATACCGATCTCTAACCAAGTCAAATTACGAGGGACAAGACAGACGTAGAATCGTTGTTCTCGATAATGGAAGGAAGCTGAATCAATATCTTTAATGGCGAACAGCAAGACCTCGTTTGTTTATCGACCGGTAAACTCACCACACCTGAGACAGGGACTTTAGGAGAGGAAGCTTATAGGACTTTCAGTAAGGAGAGACTTCAGTCACATCCGCCCAGATTGAATTTTCATGATAAAATGACTAAACTGAAATTTAAGACCTTTGGCGATCTCTCTAAGAAAGGAAAAATCCAGGTTAAATAGCAGGTTATGTAAGATCATTATCTAGGTCAGCGGTTGACCTTATGCATTAATTAGTACATAGGAGTAGAGCGGGACATATATAGGATCGTTGTTTATGGAGAATCAACCACGAGGTAAATTTCTTGTTTTTACTTTTTTTTATTTGTAACCATATTGTAAGGCATACTTATCCATTGTAGAACCGTACGAATGTACTCATATGTATGTAAAGGAGAGGAAGTGTTATTAAAGTGATATTAGGATGAAGTGACGCGGTACGAGTTACCGAAAGACTAGCGATCCTACAGGTTATCAAAAGACATTTGCTGAAGTAGCAGATAGTCTCATGGCGATAACATTGAATGCATGAGGGAACTGACAGTCAACGCATCGACGTGGTCTTCAATGTTTACAGAGACGACTCGATTAAAAGTGCATGGAGAGAGAGAGAGGGTACGAATTTCAAAATATAAAGTCGGATCACAAGATCCATCAATGGCGTAAATTCCTACTCACCGCCAACCATAACTCACTAGCTGCTCATCAAATTCATATCTGAAGAATTAAGGAAAGAAACTTCAAAGAAAAGCTGGCTGCGAAAACGATCTTTGTGACCGCAAAGGATTATTTTTACGAAATCTCCAGAGACGGGACTAGAACGAGGGAATATCTCCTATCAACACAATCAGAAGCTGACACGAGGCTATTACTGCATGCTGCACATGCCGCATCATTTTGTTACAAATCTGTCGTGATGATACAGGTGCATTTGTCCTCTGTCTAGCTTTCAAACGCCCTATCCCGTGCTCTTTGTATGTTAGAAGCGGTAAACAGACAAGGAAAACTTACATTGATGTTTCTAGTGTGGTTCGCATGTTTGGCGGAGAGCTCTCCCTGCACTGCATGCCTTTACCGGCTGCGACAGCGTTAGCGCGTTCTTTGAGAAGGGGAAGGCAACTGCAAAAGTGTCACTCAAACAAAACGTGTCGTCCCTAAAGCGTTTTCTAGAAATTGGCATGAAGTGGGAACTGTCAGATGCGCTCTTCAACAATATCTAAGAATTTACATGTGCTATGTACGGCTCTACTCCAGGAATCTTTGATGTCAACGAGTTACGTTACAGGTATATGTCTAACAAATAAAAAGTTTCTTTATTTCTTTTACTTCGATTTTCTGTGCTTCCTTTTTTTATCCCGAGATATCCTCAAATAATTGTATTCCATAATGTTCTGCGCTAAGCAGGGGAAAGTTGACTCCAACCAGCAACCTCCTTGTGTAGATTGTTTGAAGACGCATTCTTTACGAGCAAATTACCAAGCAGCAATTTGGAGAATAAGTTAACAGCATTGTCCACAAGCCACAAGTCCCCTCGCCTGTAGGCCACGAATGGTTTCAACTTGACGGCAATTTGGTAATCAAGTGGATGACTGTTGAACCAGCCCCAGTAGCACTTCCCGATTTTATTTCCTGCTCATGTACCAAGTCGTGCAAACTTTCTAAGTGTACTTGCTTAACCAATGGTTATAATGCACATATATGTGTCGGCTTCGCTACTGCAGCAATCGGGCTCAGGAAGATTAGGATGCTGACCCTGCTCAGTGCCAACCATGAAGAACGTCTTGGTAAAAAGGAAGATGAGTAAGATGCTTAGGCACCTCAGTCAAGGAAGTTGATTTTTAGATGTCACTTATTCCGTTAACTGAAGCAAGTAAGTAATACGATACAAAAATACTTTGGTTAAAAATAAGAGCCGAAATATTTTAAAATCCGACTTTGAAACATATTGCAGCATTTTCCCCAGCCTCCAAGATAAATTTGCAATTGGGGGTAGACTTTATTTGTATAATAATATCAAATTTAAGAGACGTTCGACATTTTTGGGCTGAGATCTGATGAAATTGATATTTCTGAAAATCCATTATGGCGAATCCAAGAAGGCCGCGAAACATGGCCGCTGTCACATTATGATCTCCTATTTGTCATGCATGAAGAATTACTCTGTTATAAGTTGCTGATAACTTAAAACTAATCTCCGTGAGGATTTAATGACATTTAGAGATTTTTTTAGTGTTGCCATGGAAACTACTCTAAACTTTCCTTCTATTAGAAAGCATTTTCAAAAACTAAACCCTTGGGAGCATTCAGCATTACTCAAATAATCGAAATTATACTTCAGGTTTGGGTAATCAGCTTAAAAACGAAACCTAATAAACATTGTTGTACAATTGTCATTTATTCAAAGGAACCGGATGACGTCACTTTGTCACGTGATTACACGAACAAAGCTGCTCATTTGACATTGCTATCACCTAAAAAATAAAAGTAGGGGAAATGGACTTTTCAAAAATATATAGTAGCATTTGTCCCCCCGAGTGATACCGAACAACCCCATTTGGGGGTCCTGGCCCATGGACTATTTCGTGTCAACGGCGATAAATAGTTATACTGAAATTTCATTGCAATTAATGCATATTATTTCTTAAATTCTTTTGAATTTTGGTAATTCTTGTCAACAATGTCTATTGACTGAGTCAGATATAATTTTAAACAAAATAATTTTAAAGGCAGGATCGCCGTATCTTCCTAAGTAAAGGAACTTCTTATAGCGAACCATTCTCGTTTAGAAATAATAAGAATTCTTGCTTGAAAAACAAAAACGTCAAAAGCATTGAAATAATTATAATATTCATTCAATTCCAACATGGTCATGTGTTCGCGTCCAATATATTATTTGACAAAAACACCAAAAGCGTGGAACATAATACTAATTGCTGGGTTTCAGATCAATCAGCTGAATTAATCTCATTGAACTTGCTGATAAAAATTATGCACGAACTGGAAACCAAGCAATTGTAGTAAATCTGACCTGTGAAGTGTGAAGTGTAGTAACACACGTGCAAGCTACATAACTCGTATGCTGGCGGCTTTAAATACATCTAGTGTCTTGGCCTGGTTCAAAAAGAACTACGTAAGTCTCTTAGAGTTCTTTGCCTTCATTTGACTATATTTTGTTGTCTTGATAAACGAATAAAGTGGATAGTCCCTATACATTATTTGCATTTTGTGCCTTCATTTAGTTTATGGCGTAGAAATTTAAGAAAAAAAATAGCGTTTGAATTTTTTTTGCGTCTTTTGTCTCCATTTAAAGTGTTAAAGAAAACTAGTGAGTAATCCAGTTTGAGCTGCGTCGGTGTAAAATGCATAAAACGCTTGAATAGCACGAATATATATTGAAAAGACAATACTGAAATGACGTTTCGAACGCTAGTAATTAGTTGGAGTTAAAAAGTGAGGACTAACGAAGACGAAAGACTAACGTTCAAAACGTCAGTTATATTAAGTATACTTGTTTCTTTATTCATTACTGTCTTCTTTTTATCTCAGTAGGATTATGTGGTCTCAATATGTTTGCGTCTTTTGCCTTCTTTTTAGTTTATGGCGTAAAAACAAAATGAGTAGCACTGATGATGTCAGCAGGACTGCCGAAACATGTCTATTAAAATATTCATATTATATATCAAGATTATTGCCCAATTTCTGCTGACAAGATAAGACCCTTTAGCCTTGCTTCTTCTTTTTGAAATTTATTTGAATTTTGAAATTTATCTTTTTTTTATTATTTATTGTGTAAAACTTTACGGGGTCTTTCGTTTTCAGTATGGTTAATAAAATATTTCGTTACTGAGTAAAACGTGCTTCATGTCACATTTTTGTCACTGTTCACTTGCTTTCTATGAAATTGACTATAGTTTCTCTATGCGAAATTTACTTGATAATGCTAAAATAGTGCTAATTTGTTAAAGCAGTTGCACGCTAATAGGTTTTTACTCTGGAAAACAATGGATTTTTTGCTAATTAGTGTATGTTATGTCTGCGCTTAATGTTATCTGTTTCTTGAGTATGCGTATTTGTTTAGGAACCAACCCTCACGGGCTAATGCGAACGGTCGATAAGCAGTATGGTGTTTCGATAAGCAATATGGTGTTTCGAGGAATTTCATCTCGGGGGTAGGGTCAATCATGAAAAGACCTTTCACTTGTGTACACAGGTCCAAGCGTATGCAGACAAAAACATTGTGTCTTAACCTCACCAAATGTAAGATCATGGCGGTTGACTTTCTTCATTATAATAGTTTCAGGTGCCCTCCCGTTGCTTCGTGCGTTTGTATTTTGGAAGAGGTCAAAACGTTTAAGATTCTTGGAGTTTTTATATCCCACGACGTGACCTGGACGGCGCACTGTGTAAAGAAAGCCAAGGTACAAGCGCTCTTGCTCTTTATTCACTTAGACCACGAGATAGAGCAAGAGCCAAAGCTACTGCCACGAATAGGTTTGGTGACTTTGTCACAAATAAATACGCACCGGACTTTGTACACTGTGTCCGTTAGTGTTAAATATGTAGTTATTAAGAATCTATTTATTACCATTCTTAAGTATGTATTTATTAAGAATTGATATTGAACTGTTCATTAAGTATTTAATTATCTATTAGTCCTATAACACTAACTAAACCTGTATTTCAGACTAATCTGCTAGAGGTTTAAACATAAGGAGCTTAACAGTGTTTAAGATTTCGCTGCTGGAAGCCTAAAAATGACAAATGGATTAAATCTAGTATTGGGCTTTGTGGTGTTTTTCTAAATAGAGATTTTCGTTTATCTGTCATCGCTTGAGCCATGATGTACCCCAAAGAACATCAAATCAGTTTCTTGCGGGAAAATTCATTCGAAGTCTTGTTCAATCACTGCATGTTAACATTTGCAAATACTCATTACTTCTAATTTTCTTCGCGTTTAACGATGAGTTGACTGAGTTCCGATTTCTACTGTAAAAGAGTTACTACTGATTTCGAAGATATCGTTAGTTAAAGTAGGTATTTTATAACTCTTCGGTGAGAAAACAATCGGTGATTAAATTTTGGTCATGAGGTATACTGTGTTTACTTTTCGAAACTCTTCTGGAACAAGGTATAATAGCCAATCACCAATTGAAATGAGAGCGATGTTTAAAAGGTTCTTTCTTTAACTGAATTCATCAAATGAACTGAGGCCGTTAATCAAATTGCCTGTTTCTTTCTGTTGCGTGCTTGGATAATTCTTTACCTGAATTTATCGAATGAACTAAGGGTTGATCAAATTGCCTGTTTATTTCTGTTGAATTCCTGGGTACCTAAAATTTGCGAATGATCGGCTATAGTCATTTACTTTTTTCGCATTAATTTTGGATTATTTGTAGGGGTCAAATGCTAATACACTGACATGTCATTTTAACCAGAATTTTAATTTTAAGAATTTTAAGTTTCTTAAAAGAAACTTCTAAGGTGTTTCTACTCATAACTTATAACTTTAAACAAACTATTGTCATTGTCATTGTCATCGTCATCGTCATCGTCATCGTCATTATTATTGTAGTTTTATTGACGTTTCTTTTTTGACGTTCTACATGCATTTAGAGTACTGTTATATATAACTAGGCAACATAAGGATTACATTGTAAATGAGCAAATTTTGTTGCTTGATTTAAAACTGCTTGTCGCGAAATAAACGTGCTTTGCTCTATTTGAAATACTGATCTATATAAAACAAATATAACTTGGACGTTTATAAGCTGTAGAATTTCATAGTGTTCATTCTGCTGCTGATTTTTCCAGGGATGCATATTGTTCCCTCGATGAGTATCCACTCCTTAGATCCTTTCAAATACACTTATGTCAGGCTTGTTCGCGCCATCGTTAGGGCATCTTTCTATTTGCCAGGCGATGTCCCATAGTATTTTGGCATTTTCGTTTTCCATACACAGTAGTGGTGGCTTTTGTTTGTACCATGGCTTTGAGTGATCCGAGTCGAAGTCGTACTGCTTCAGGAGGAAGTGATATATTGGATGTAACATTTTGTCGTGACGAGATTTATAATAAGTTTGTGCTAATGTTGAAAAACAGTACAGTACATGGATGACAGTTTGTTGTTTTTGTTGGCGTAGTCTGCACAAAGTGTTATCGATTTTCTTGTTTTTCCTGACTGTAGATTTTAGTGTTTAAAAGTTGTTGTCTGATGATGGTATCGACAGATAGCACAGAATCACGAATGCTTTTCAACACTTTAAATATGTTGTAAGAATTGCTAGAAATTTTCAGGGTCACTTTGGTGTTGGGTAACAAATTGTCTAAGCCATGGTTGTCTTGACACTTCCTTCTCTCGAATCGACGTCAGGTTGTTTTGCAGTACATCATTGATGGTGCTAGGTCTTTTGTCTTGAAAATGGTATTCGGCCATTTGAGTTTTAAAGTTGGTTTTTTCTTGAAATTCGCAAATTATTCCAAGTTCTTTAACGAATTTTTCTGCGTCCTTATAGTTCGACCTACAATTTGTTATTTCTTTGTGATGTTTAAAAGTGTAGGATTGTAAATACAGCAATGCATTATGGGATGGGAGAGACTTTTAGGACACGTGCAGCGTTTGTGCGCGAGCAATATACGTTTAGTATTGAGTTTAACAACTCTTGACCATCGAATCCCTTTAAAAAAATCCAACACAACTCCAAAAAGAAAATCTGTCAAAAACGATAATCCGGCAATGACGTGTGTTAAGTGTAAATTGTGCATACGAACATTTCAGATTGACGGAACGTTTCATATGCGATTTGAATTCCTAAACAATACGTCATGTAGGGGAGAAGTATTCGAAACTTCCAATAACAGAATAAGTAAATTTATTTTTGAAAAATATTGTTGCTAAAATACTTTATTGACATCGTAGAGTATATCTACGAGATAACTCTGATATATCGGAAAGTGTAAGGTTACTTTGGTTTGTGATTAAAATTCCGAAAATGTTAAGCGCACATCTAGTCAAACTTTCATACTCTACCCATATTTTTAACTTGAAGTATGCGTCCTCGAATATCCCAGATTTAGTATATCGCGTAATCGTGCATATTCAGTACGAAAACTTCCGGTTAACGTTACGTTTCACATGTGTCTTGAATACTTTAGGTGTTCGTTAAATCAGGGAGGAATGTTCCACCCCTGAATACTCTAGAAAATTTTCCTTTTTACAAAGTGCTAGCTGTCGCGCATGCAGGTTGTTGTCGATTTTAATGTGTGGAGTAATACTCAATATTTGTGAAACTTAAAGCGCGCTTATAAAGCCAAAATCAAAAAAAAGCCAAAAACATATTTTGCGTAGTTTAAAAAACTCACTTTCGAGGATATCTGGTATGAATATTGAGACTTTTAATGCACTACCACGTACATTATTCTTACCTCTAATGATAGGTGGCTTACAGGTGAATATATCACTCGTTGCAAGTCGTCATTTTAAAAGACCTTCCATCTTCTCAAAAATATTTCATATCTGCTGAAATTGTTAGGTCTTGACTGTACTAGGTCCAATTTACCCAGATACGATCAGTTTATGAATTCCAAAAATATTAAGGAGGCTCGATGGAATAATTTCGGCGCGCGACCTTTCAACTTCGAAGCGCAATTACGCGGACGCAAAATATATTATTAGGGGAAAAACCCTTCCCAGATTGTAAGAAAAGGGTTGAAATTTCGAATGATAAAGTTTTGGATGAAATCGCATTTTATTCACAGCCACTACAAAGCGTTGGTGCTTTTGCTTTACTTCTAATTTTCTCCATTTTCTGACCTAAGATTTTAAAACGCGCTTAATATAGTGGAGAAGAGGTAATTTGCTCAAGGTTTAGAAAATTTAAAGATCTGTGAGAGCGTTTTCGAGAAATTTGACGTTAAAGTTTTTTGACAAAAAGGTTGTACAAAAACAAAACATTTTAGTAACCTTGTCTAAAAATAGTGTATTTGCTCATTTGGAGTTTTTATCTAGATCTGTTCATAAATCTCTTTAGAGTAATCACTAACATTTCCCGAGCGATGTAAATTAAGAATAATCAATCACGCGGTCAAGCTATACGCTTATTTAACATGGCTCGGAAAATAATTCGGAAAGCAATGAAGCATCGACAGGTTCACACATCACAATGGAAATTACACGTATGAGCTAAAAGGTGGCCAAAGCAATGAATAATCAAGTAAACAAAGCCAAATAACCGACCCGAACTACCCTCACTTTAGGTCAAAATTTGAAAGCGTTAAAATGATTCAATGAAGATGAAACTTTGGCATTATCCTGCTGACATACTGTGTTCAATGTTGTAAAAATAATTAAAAACTGTATCAGGCAGTTTTAGAGCTACGAGGATGTTAAGTATCATAACAAAATAGCTGCAAAATACTCATAGTGACCTAAATTCTCCCTGATCCTTTAGAAATGCTTCGATTTCTTCCAAATTTTTAGTGATTACTCTATAGGGATTTAGGGTTTAATTATAATTAGCAAATACACTATTTTCGGACTAGGTTACTAAAAAGTCAGATTTCTCGAAAACGCTCTCACAGATTTTCTTTAAATTTTCTGAACCTTGTGCAAATTACCTCTACTCCACTTTATAAATCGTGTTTTAAAATCTTAGGTCAAAAAATGGAGAAAATTAGAAGTAAAGCAAAAGCTTCAACGCTTTATAGTGGCTGTGAATTAAATGCGATTTCATCAAAAACTTTATCATTCGAAATTTCTATCCTTTTCTCACAACCAGGGAAGGTTTTTTTTTCATAATAATATATATATTTTGCGTCCGCGTAATTGCGCTTCGAAGGTGAAAGATCGCGCGCCGAAATAATTCCATCGAGCCTCCTAAAGCAAAGCAAAGCAAAGCAAAAAAAAAAAAAAAAAAAAAATCGAAATATTGAATTTGAATTAATTTGTTGACGCGGACTACCTGTGTGTACAATTATTTATCTCGGTTGTGGGTTGCCTGTGGTGGCCCTCATGTGGTGGAATAATGTCGGCTTTGTCGAAGGATTTGGTTTACTAAGCCTTTTTAAAGCTTTATTTTCGATAGTAAGACAATACATCCATGCTAAATCTTCGTTCAGACTTGTAAAATATTATTAAATGCTGTAAATCAGCTTTTGTGTTCCTAACGTATACATAAATTAGTAATTGCTAAGCAGTTTTTCAGTGCTCAGTTTCCAATCAAGCAGACTTTGATGCTCACGAAGAAGAATTTCTCTTTTGCACTACAGTTTGAAATAATTTCTTGTTCGTCCGAATTTTTTTCCAAAATAGCGAATTTTTTTAAAGGTTTGATTGGTTCCGAAGTTTGTTCATTGTTCAGAGTCGACTGGGTTATGTTCGGAATGGTAATCTAATAGCCCGAAAATCTTCCGATTAAGTTCCGAATTTCACTCAGACATACGGAAATACGGACATACTGACACAGGGTTCGTACGCCTCCTGGAATCCCCTGGATTTTTTTCCTCCTGTAAACTCCTTGAAATTCCTGGAATTCCTTACAAATTCATAAAAACATCCTGGAAAACTCCTGGAAATAAAACACGCTTACACATAAACAAAACATCAACTGATTGTTTAAATCGGAGTAACAATTTGCTGTCAAACTGGTATTTTTAGTGTCGGCAAAATGTTAACATGGCGTGAGAACGCTTCACATTGATTGGTTAAAACTTTTTGGACGTCTGTATCTCACAGGAAGCCCAAACTAAACTATGTGGTTCTTTCCTGATAAATTTTAAAGTAATTCTAAAAGGTTAACCTACAATCCCTAAATAGCATTGCTGTTTCTTGCAAACTTGCAAATTAAGTTGATATTTCAAAGAAGTTACTTCATTCATTTGCATCAGCACGGCAAAAATACATGGCTCATCTAGAGGATCAAAGCAAAGAAAAGGAGGAGGTCAACAGAAAACGGCAAGGAGCTTTAGAAGAAATAGATGAGCTAAAGAGGAAAAAAAGTCTGCTGGTGAGTGCTGAAAAAGCAGAAGATGCACGTCGACTAACATTGATCACCAAGTCCAATAGCCTGAGAAAATCAGCAAAAGAGAAAATGGCAGAACTCAGCCAAGTCTCTTCACAACTAACAGAAGCCGTTCAAAAACTAAAGCAATAATTTACTTTATGCATGACTTTCGAATTTCATGACATTACAATAAAAAAAAAAAAAAAAAAAACTTAGGAAGAATATAGTTCAACTGTATTGCAGGCCATGATGTTATACCAAAATAATGTTAATGCTATGGTAATAATGTTAATATTTGATGAAACCGTATGTTTGCTAATAAAACAATTATGATAGCAACGTCAAACTCCTGGAAAACTCCTTGAAAAAGTTTCAAAAACCTCCTTGAAAATCCTTGAATTTTAAAATCCTCTAGGCCTACGAACCCTACTGACATACGGACACAACTCGATGAACGATAGGAAAGGAAATTGTTTTAATTATTTCGTCAATATACTGAGGTTCAAAAGATAAAACTCACCGGGGAAGTTAAGCTTTGAAAATAGCTCAAAACATTCATTCGTTGTCAAATTAAAATGTGAACAAAAGTTAGGTTCAGATAAATCATTGTAAAAAATGACAAAAATTAATTTTATTCAAACTTATTTTCACAAATTAAGGTAAACTTTTAAATGCATTCAGATCTGTTATCAAACTGATGCTCATTTTATAAGCTTAGCAAAAGTTTATCTTTCGCAAATAATTAAACGCTACGGACAACAGAAAATGATTGAAAATATAGCTAGTAGAAAACTAAGAGAAAGTATTTGAAATTATGTTAAATCGTCCAGATTACGTACCATAACCTACGATTTTAAGAATTGTCTTTGAATGATTATCGAACTTTGAAAAGCTATTTGAAGCGATTCTGACTGACATGCGAGCCTTCCCGATCTTCCTTGGTTTGAAAACATCTTTTCATAAATCCAAATATTCTAGATTCCGATTATCCATGTAGCCTGTTATCTTGATTTCAGAGATTATCAAAACGACGAAGTTATGTTCACTTCTCAAGTCATCGCCAAATCATCTTTTTAAAACGTCTTCTTCTTTAAATTCACAAGCTTGTTGTTTTCTTTCCTCGTTTTCGCTTTGCTGTTTTTTACAGTCCACAAAACACTTGACTTTCCGATGTATTACACAGCCGAAAACTACCAGAAACTTTAAAATTCTTTGTATCTTGTATCTTGGACTGGGTCTAGCATGGGTGTTGAGTAGACGGTTAAAGATGGAGCTCTACGAGAAGTTTTTCTGAAGGCCTTGTATATGGAAAACTAAAAACTCATCTACTGATTCTACATCTTCGATTCCGTCGTCTGTTGATAAACGAAAAAAAGTTCCTGGCGATCAGGAAACGGTCTAACATATAGAAAGCGAAGACGAAGTTTTGAAAGCTTTGGATATGATACACGATATTGCAGCAAAATTGGATAAAATCTTTGAGAAACTTTCTCAGATCGAAGATAAAATGAACCGGTTGGAAGAACACATCAAGAAAGTGGATCAGAAGACCGTTAAGTTACAAGAAAGAACTACAAAGCTGGAGGAATCAGTTAAAAATTCGCAAGAAAGGTGAAGGTGTGAACTTTTTGAATCACGAAGTGAACCAAGTTAAGACTGAATTTCATACTTCAATCATTCAAGTATCGCAGCTATCTACAAATTTGCAAGAAATTCAACAGCAACAGCTTTACCTAGAAGTCTATCAAAGACAAGAAAACCTGCGCTTTTACGGAATCCCGGAGGAAGAAGATTTTGAGTACGATCATGATGAAAATACAGAGCAAGTCCTGACGGACGTCTTAGGGAAAGAGCTTAAGATGAAAGATGCTGATGAGATAGAATTTCAAAGAGTACACAGGATTGGGAAAAAACGAAACGGTAAAAATAAAAACCCTCGGCCAATAATCGCACGATTCCTAAGATATCCGGAACGCGAGAATGTGTTTGGAAAAAGCTATCTTCTGAAGGGCAAAGATTTTGGAATTTCAGCCAATTTCCCAAAAATAATTGTAGAAAAAAGGAAGAAATTAATGCCAAAGCTTATCGAAGCGACAAAAGAAGGTAAGAGAGCATTCTTCAGCAGGCCGGAGCCAGATAAACTATTCATCGACGGAACATTGGTACCAACTTATCTTTAAATGACTTTCTAGTTTTTACGTTTTTTTCTGGTTTGAGTTTTAAAGAAGGAAGCCACTCAAATGTTAACCCGCTTACCAAAGTTTTTTCGCTGCTTTGCAATCTCAAAGCCATGCAAAAATC
>JANTNT010014123.1:0-13404 GCA_024752375.1 Entacmaea quadricolor | reverse complement strand
ATTATTTTGCGTTTAAGATTTTTATACAACGAGCAACTGTCATTGTCTGCTATGTCGGAGTGAAGCCACGACTGTGAGTATAGCTTGCACGTTTTGGTCCCTCAGCGAACGTAGTTTTGCGGGCCGCCGGAAATTTTTTTATGTGTTGAAAAACGTGACGTGCATGGGCAATCCAATTGGACCAGAGGATTATGAATTATTCCTGAGTGTTTTAAAATTGTATATTTATATAGATATTAGATATTTTATCAACATATTGTAATTCACATATTTTATATATCAGTGTGCGATGATATTGTTTCAATAAACCATTTATTATTATTATTATTATTATTATTATTATTATTAATAATAGTAATAATGTTATTATTATTAACGTTCACTAAATATAATGACATTTATCATTAATATCTTTCCCAAGTCTACATCTTACCTGGAGGACATTGTTGACATCTTTGTCTAGAAGATGACTTGAAGCTTCCTCTGTTACAAGGTTTACAATTGTAAGTCCAGTCGAACTTAGTCATTTCGCAAATGTACCCAACAATTTTCAATGTCGAAATCGAAAACTCATCTTGTCCTCTGATCACGAATAGCGTTTCTGAATCTTTATTATGCGATCTGGAATATTAATTAAAAAAGAAAAATAAATTTTCGTTTTTTGTTTCAACTTTAATTATGTACTTTCAAAAACTGATCATGAATTAAAACCCTTTTCGAACGATCTCATCAAAACCCCATTGCTTAGCCCAGCATCGTTGACAGTTGTTGGACGGCGATCAGTTGCCGTCCAAAAACTGTTAATGTCAAAAATTTTCTCAATAAGTCAACGATGTTGAGTAATGCGCTAGAAATGCTTTGAATTCTTGGTCGGAAAATAACGCCGCCATGATGACATGACACAAGTCAGTTATTTTCTCTTTGACTTTGTTTGTGTGAAATCTCACCGTGAGCACGTGTGTAAGTACAACTCGCAATAACAAAAGGAGGGTGATTACGGTGCGCAAAGGTTATTGGGTCTATTTAGTCATTTTCACTTCAGTTGCGCTTGGCTGTCCTTCAGAACAGAGCTCTAGTCAGTTGACAAGTAATAGATATAATGGATATCAGACTTTTCATTCGTGTGTCATTTAAGTTAATTAGCTTATAAAGTTGCTTTGTAACTTGCCTTTCGGCTTGAATGACCATTTTGTTTCTGAAATGTTGTTTTGCTCGAGGATTATCAAGGAAAGCTGTCAAACTTGTGCAATTTATCAGCAGTGTCTTGTATTTCAACTAAGTTTACAGTAAATATTCAATGTTTTCTTACTATCTCAGATCTTAATTCCCGGATTCAAAATAGCAAATTCTGCTAATTTGATCGTTCGATGTTTAGTAAGATGGTTAACAAGCTTTTCTAAGCTTTTCTAATCATTTTCTACTTCATATTTCTAACACTGTACATATAAGAGTATAGTGACATTTAGTCACGTAACGACAGGCATATAACATACGCATAGCTACACAACATCAAAGAATGAATATAACATGAAAACGGTAGGAGGTGCATTGGGGTTCGTTGAGTTATTTCTTTTAAGCGTAAATCAAAACATCTATTGGTAAAAACAAAAACACATTATAACAATTCTTAAAAAGAGTTAGGGGATTATAAAGACAGGCCATATTTTGGTGAAAACTTTCGAGGTGAGAAATGGAGGCTTATCTTTAATTTGTGAGGGCAAAACAAATAGAAATATATCTGAGCTTTAAGTGATACTTTCCACAATTGGGATGCATATATATCTCTTTAATTTTAGTTAGAATTTGAATAGATAAAGGCATTTTTTTCGCGTCAAACTTTGACAATTTAGAATCAATACTTGTGAAGTTCATTGAATGCTACATAAATATTCAAGTTCACTTTGATTGGCTGGCCGATGTCACGTGAACCGTAATCACCCTCCTATAAGCAATAACTTAAAACACTATTGAACACGGTCTCATGGTGTGCGGCAGTGCCGTAGCCAGGATAAATTGATAATCGAGGCAAGCGACCGCCGAAGGCAGAAGCATTTAGGGGGGTCAGGGGGCATGCTCCCCGGAAAATTTTGAAATCCAGACTCCCGGAAATGCGATTAACAGCGTTTTGGGGCATTTAGTAACGTTTCATTGAACAATTTAAGCGCAATTTAGTATGCAATCCCTCTTGTAATCAGAAACACTCTACATGATATGGGTGATTTTCAACTTTGAAATTGATAATTTCAATCATAATATTTTAAAAAAGAATAATGAATCAACGTTGAACGACATTCCGGGAAAATAGGTAATTCTAGAAAAATGGCTTTTAAGCATCGATGGCAAATATTTGATTTTTTTCAAACCTTGGACGTTTTGATGAATTCGTTGTAATGGGATAAGATTATTATATAATAGGAAAAACAAGGAAAACTAACAGAAACAAATGAGACAAACTAGTTCTAACAGTTCGTTCATTGGACACCAACGGGACATGCCAAATGATTGATAAGGCGGTTTATGAAGAATGCGAAGAAGGCTCAAAGAAATTGCCAACAACTAGTTCTTTAATACAAAAATTAAATTGTTCCAAAATATAAATATCAAAGTTTAGCTTTTGAATGCAGGAAAGATTCTCCTGTGACCACTGGCGTCCCAGTGTTGCAAAATCTCAAGTGGTTCTAACGGAATGTATTCATGAACGTAGGCTAATGAAAGACCATTCAGCCTATTAAAGCCCATAGAGGATCGGCACCATATCTTCAACCGGTGTAAAGAGCTGAAACTACGTTCACATGTGCAACTTCCGACAGGTAGACTAAGCACAAGCTGGAGAATGGTTGAGATGTTTGGATAAAGAGTGCTGCTGCAACAAGCTGCTGACTCTATAAGTGAAGTTACACCCTTGTTGCCTTTTTGGGTTTCTTTCCGTCATCATCGATAAATGAAAATATAAACTTTCTATAATTAACTGAAAAGTGTTTACAGTACGTAATACAAGTATTACCTCCTGCTCAAATGACTGTGAGGGAGTTCTTTAGTGAACTCACATTTAATTTTACGCTCTTCTGACTGAGTCATTTGGTCTAGATTGGCAGGAATTAGGAGTGTACCCAGTAAAGCACCCCTTAGATCTTTTGGAAATTGCTCTTCCATGTGCTTGATAACATGGTCTAGCAAAGGGTAGTAGTAATTCAGCCTCAGAATATGTAACAAGCAAAAAAAATAAGAATCAAAAATAAGCATGGATAAATCACATCCTATTAATTTCTGCGAGCCGCCAGGCGAGCAGCGACACTAATCTTGTGGATACTTGTGGTACATTGGGATCCCTTTGTTACGTTTGCCATGAAAAATCTCGATTCGTGGCAATTTTTGTCAATCATTCAATCACTCACTAGAGATGATTTGCGGAGGACGCAGTGCTTACTTTCAGTTGCATTTTTATAAGTCGTTGCTCTGCCGTTAGCCTGATTTTGATCGCCGAGTCTTCGACTAATTCAAACACAAGCTGATATAGGGTAAGATTTTAGTTCTTTTTCGTATGTTAACCATGCCAAATGCAGACTTATTTATTACTTGGAGCGTTCATCAAGGTCACGAACAGTTTAGTGATATTTCGAGGGGAAGGCAATGTTCTTTTATGAGCTTTTCAGCACTGTTGTGTGCTCAAAGTTTGCCGATCGAATGCTGGACTATTGCCACTGTCGATCATATCCTTGTCGAAGGAGACAGTCTGTATAGTGGACGCTCTTGGAGACGAACATCCCAGATACAGAGACCTTGTCGCTGAGACACCGCGGAAATACGTTTCGTTACGTCATTTCATTGGTCAGCGGTTTCGCCTGTTTGAGTCGGCCATTTTAAAATTTCCATGTCGAATTTTGTAGGTTTTGTGTGTTCAAAGTGATCTTATTTGCTGGAATTAAACTGCTGGGGAAACAAATTATTGCTCAATCGAAAGAAACTCCTGTCGGTTGCTCCAAAGACTGCTAGATGTGAGCTTAAAATGTGTGTTTTCATGAAGTGTGTGTAATAAAGTGTAATGCACAAAAGTATATTTCACGGGTTAATGAAAACCACTCTTAAAATGGAAAGTTTAAATAATAATGTCAAAATCTGGATTTATTTATCACATGGCAGTAATGCTACACTGACTCTTGAAGGATACTGTACAAAATTTAAAGAATTTGTCATAAATTATAATCCATCAGCTACAATCATGTGTTTGGTAAAATTCACATCAAAACACAGAGAAAAAAAATCAAGAACTGATAAGTTGTTCAGTTCAAAGTATCCTACAGTCGATATGGAATCTGGAAAATGTCCACATTGACTGACATTAAAACTGCTGATTATATATGGTGAACATACACCTGCTTGTATTCCCAAAATTGTATTACTTTTTTTTGTGGAAATGAAACGTACATTTGATTAACAAAGACTACATGCCATAGACTCAGAATATTGCATACCGTAGAAATGGAAAATCTCACTGATGACTCTGCTTTACAATGTCTATACATATTTCCAGCAAATACACTATGAAGTCCATATTTATCTAAAGTGAAACCAGCCATGATACAAGTTCAAGATATACTTCATTGATGTATTTTCTGAACTGCCACATGTTACATACATGTATTGATAAAGTCATGAGTGCAGTATACTGTGAATTGACATTAGCATACAAACAAAGTAATATGTACAACAAATAACATTCTCATACAACATTAAATATTCATAGTACATCGACCAATGACCGACCACGATTAGGTTACTAGGGAATAACTATAAAGCCAGGACAGAACAATAGACTTAATCATGCAAGTAGGTAAACAATACGTCTTTTATCAATTTTCAGTACTTGGAAATCATTTCCAAATATAAAAAATATGGAAATTAGCTGTAACTTTATCTGGAAACGATTTCTAGATACATCTACAGCCTGAATATTTAATGTTGTATGAGAAGCCATTACCAAACATCACCTTTGTTTCGGACATGGTTTCTAGATCCTCGTACCACAAAACAACAAGAATACCCAAGGCTTCTTTAGTTATTATATGCTCTTTATATTTGAAAACTTTAGTCACCTTGCTGCCCTGCACTGTATAAAACCACTTAAGGAATGTGTATATAACATAAAATGTGCTCTTCAAAGGTTCTGAATGCATTTTTACATAATCATTGATGCATAAAAACTTTACTGGTAGATGAACCCCAGTAGTGCATTACAAAGTGGAATATTTTCTGCATTTGTTTCAGTGTAAATAGCTGTAAAGATTATAACTACCGGTAAATCTATGATTTTCAAGGTTTTCTGTACCCTTTATTGGGTGTAATTGAGATTGCCATTTATTTTTCAAATTATATCATAAAATACACTAATTAGCTTAGTATATGATAATATTAGACATTTTCATTATGTAAATTAGTAACAACATTTAAGTATTTAATATATTTCAGTCTTCATTCATTTTTTTTCAGGATCTTTAGTAAACTTTTATTTCATTCGTAACCTTAGTTTCATGACGGGAAATATTGCACTAATCACAAACTCTGACAGGCATAATGCAACCTCGCAGCACTTCACTTTCTATTAGAAACGACTAGTTTATAAATACTTGTAAAACTCGTCAATTGATTCAGCACGTGCGTTTGCGCGATGGACCTGCCTGCCGGTGGTTCTTGGTTTTGAAGGCAATATATCGATTGTTTGAGCTACTGTGGTGGCCCTTTCGAACAGCACCTTGAACTTTTCCACACTCCTTATACCGTTTAGAACAGACACAAGGCTTCTTGTTTCGCCGAGGGCTTTAATCAAGTCGCAAGATTTTGATTGGAACAAAACTGAAAGAGGTCGTGTATATCCTAGGATGTACTGGTTAAGCACCGCTGAAACGATGAAGTGGAACTGTTCCATAGCACGTAATAAATCCGGACGCATCATGGGATGCCTTCCCTGTTGACTGCGTCATGACTTCTGATACGGCATCATATATCCTTGAGTAATTCACCAAAAGCGTACTGGTTGAATCAAACCATGATAGCCAGCTCAATGTTGGTAAGCATTCGTGGTTAATGGCGGCCCAAAGCATTTTTTCTTCGCGCTCTTCCATTGGACAGTCCGCCAGAAGCTCGTCAGTATCGGAGGGAGCAGCCATAATCTCCTTAAGAATATTCTTTCTCTTGGCAGAGTAAGAAAAAAAATGTTAGTTCCTGAAATGTTGTCATAAAGTTCTTGATCTCACGCACATCATTGCAGCTTGCAACAATGACCAGGTTTAGACAGTAACTTGAGCAAAGGGTATAGTACTTTGCTTTTGGAAGTCGGGCAGTAATCCGTGCCTGGACTCTTGTGTTAACCCCACTTATTACCGATGCCCCATTAAACCCCATTACAAGGAGACGCTCAAGATCTACATCCCATTTAATAAGGTGATCAAGCAAGAGATCAGATATGGTAGCTGCATCAGTTCTAGGCAGCGATACAAGCCCAAGGAGGACTTCATCGACTTCAACGACTTCAACATTGCATATGGCAGACGATATGTCGAGGTATTGTACACTGACAGATAGTTGCTCTATTGTCCAAACATCAGTTGTTTCGTCCGCCATGATGCTGATGAACTTGCTCTTATTGACTTTTGAAACAAGGGTACTGTGAATGCTCACCAAGACAATCTATCATTTCGTTTTGCACTTGCGGTGATAAATAGCGAGCGTTTTTCGCAGCCGAAGACAAATGAACAGAGAGGTTATTATCGCATTTTTTGTCAGCCAATGTATGAAAAATTCAAAATTACCATTCTCGTTTTTAGCTGGTTTGTCTCACCTTCCTCTAAATGCAATACCTCTTTTAAACAGAAAAATCACCACGTGAAGAAAAGTACAAAGGGTATCTCTGTTTTTTTGAACGTTTTCTGAATAAGTACGATTTAGGGATTCTTTGATGGACATTTTCTCCCTTTCAGTAGGGTCGCCCACCACCGTCTGAACAAACACTATGATTGGATAAAGAAACAAAAGAATAAGAAAGCAAAACAAAGCGAGCCACGCAAAACAATGACATAATAAAACATTATCCATGTTATACATGGCTGATTTCATTTTCTTGCTTCATTATTCCTTTGTTTCCATCTAACCACAGTGTCTGTTCAGGCGGTTGTTGATTACCGTTCCAGTAACCAACATAAAGTTTTCATCGACCACCACTGAACGCCGATGAGACTTAGTTAACTCATGGTTTGTGAGAATACCTCTTTACCCACCTATTGCATTTTCCAGTTTTTAAAAGGAGCAGAAATGCGGGTCACTTGAAGTAGAAGATTTTGCAAAGGCATAACAGCAAGAACAGTATGCTCCATCTTCTGACTTCGAATAACGCAACCAAGGAAACATAACCTCCCATTCAGGATTGTACCTCCTCTTTTGGTAATCCACAGGGTATTTCGTTCTCTTTTTAGAGTCCACCGGCATTAATATCTCTTTAATGTCTGCATCACTGAGTTTATTTCTATCAAGTTTCCCAAAGTCGTGAAAATCTAAATTCACACAAAGAAGAGAAAGAAAAAATGTATTGGGGGACAGCTACTAGTGTGTTTCCAGTTCGAAAATATACTGTTTTGCATTCAAAAAGTAGTAATAATACTAAATGTAATACTACAATGATAATTCTAACTAAAAAGTGGGTAACAAAAGAATAAGAAGAAAAAGAGAGTTGAGTTGCTTGTGTTCATACCAAATGTTTATTTAATAATCATCATGTTTGCCGCTTTGCAATATACAAATCTGTGACTGTGATCACATTTGAAGCACAATACTCTCCCCAAATCGTACATTTTTATGCCCATTTACAATATCAGCCCAAAAAGCTGGTTGAGATCCCTAGAAAGATGGAGTTACAGCTAACTAAGAATGATGTGATCTGTCTAAAATGTTCCTTACTAATTCTGGAGAAAATCGACAGCTCAATTCAGCTTTAAATATCTCAAGTGGCAACACGTGACATATTTCTACTAGGCCTGTAATTTTATAATCACCATCCAATTGGAAGCAGTAAGAAAAATCCAGAACTCTCAATGCTTTGCATTTTTTAGGTTACGAACCATATTTTGAGGGTGAATGCTTGTGCATCGTTCAAGAATAAGTTTTCATTAGATAGGCATACTTTGTAAGAACGTTAAGTCAGCAATAGATATTAATTAATATTAATATTTATACACAAAGAAAGATATTAATTTTTATGCACGAAGAAATATATCCCTCTATGAATCTGTCTTGGCTATTATATACAGCCTTTTGCGAATACTTTAAAGCTAAAACTTTAAAATTTCGAGCGTGAATCATGATGTGTTTGAATGATTTTACGTTGTATTCTACACTTGATTCTGGACCAGAGTTTTGGGTATGTCACGATAATCAAATGAAATCGGCGACAAACTAAACCTGATACTCAATATATTTTCTTCAATCCTCTGGTATTTAAATATAAGTTTTCCAGCCGAGATAATTAAAAGTGGTAAAATCTCGTTTCTTGGCATCTAACAATTAAAGTATTTAACCAAACTCCGATTAGATAGAGACAGATTAAAACGATTTCTCCCAAAACATTAACATACCACTAAGTAAGAGTTAAATTACAAGTCAAGTGACTGTGTGGACCATAGCGTATACCAGAATGGCAGACCATTCAACATGTACATAAAAGCGAGCTACTTCATGTGGAACCGCTGTCTGTACAGACAGACTTCCTCTAATTTGTTTGTACGTATATAGATATTTTCTTTTCCGTATCTCATATTTATAAGAGGCTAACATCAGTGATGAAAAACAAAAAGCGTTGGCAATTTTTTTTACCGAGACGAGTGCCTCGGTTTGCTTCATACTACGGCACTGTACGGGTGTTCTCAGCTTTTGAACACAACGTTGCTAGATGTTTGTGAAACTTACAGCTAGGATGATTCATAATCATTTGATTTGGTTGTCTCTAGCTCGATATTTATTAACAAAGTTTACAGGCGTTTCTGTCCAAACAAGGAACTTGTTCACTGTACAAAGAGAAAGTTTTCACGCCCAATCTAGCTAAATGTTAACGATTAGCGCGCGCTATACATGAATTAATACTAAGGGGAATCTGAGCACGATCATTCCATGAATTGTCATCTAGTTAAGAATACTATGCTTCCATAACTAGCGTACGGTGGACAGGTTATCTCGTTCTCTGTCACTATTTTTGTGTTTCTGAAATCAATATCATGTCCCTTTTCATTGGCGTGTTTAGCACTCTTTCACAACTGTTGGTTTTGGCACACTGGCCTCCTATGTCTCAGTAATTCTGGTTTGTAAGGACCTCTCGGTCTGTTCATAGTCTCAAAGTCATTAATAATTCGTGAGTTTAACAGCCAGCCAATGCTATGTATTCAGTCAGATGGATGAACCTTGAAAACCGATGAAACACAAGAGGAAAATCACAAATGATCTAAATATGATCTAAATCACAAGCGCTCTGGGGCTCACTTGGGTATCAAGTGTCATAAGTACACGAATTCCTTGGGTCAGAACAAGGGTACACAGACGGTACTTTCGATACTTCAGTACCTTTAATACTGACCCTTCTCTAAAATGATTATCATCCGAATAACCAAATGGCATAACTAAAGTCTGCTCAAGTCCATGTGGGACTCATACAAATAACTACGACACATGCTCACACACTAAAAAAAAAAAAAACCTTGATATTCGTCCAATATTAAATTGTCGTTCATTATTTATTCATTTAAAACAGTTTGTAAATTCGCGCTTCATGTCGTATAAAGAAGTTCCGAATATTTTGAAAAACTAATAGGTCATTTCCGAGATACGCTATTAAATGACTTCTCGGGACTTTTCTTTTCTTAACTTGGCTCTCCCTAGTCGATGTGGGAATATTTAAAATCCTCATTTAAATTCACTAGTGTTTAAAATATTTTCATCACCTATTTTTCTTTTGCATGCTATGTCATCGCGTCCATGTTGGTGGTAGTATTAAACAAAAGATTTCTTACTAGCTTCTTTTGTTCGTAACACCAACATGGCGCTGTGTCTCAGTCTATTGATTTCCTTGGGAATGGTTGCAAACTATCGATTATGAAAATATTTAAAACACTCGATTTTCAAGTCATTTTTAATCTGCATAAACATAATCTTCATCGATGTAGCTTAGTTGCACTGGAATTTAAAGAAATACCACAAAGGACTGGCTGAATACCTGAATGAGTTATTTACTCATTGGAGAAGTAATATCAAAAACTCGCGCTTTGCGTTTCATTAGAGTTTTAAAACACTCAAACGAGTTCTCAAATTCACTAACAAAGGAAAGGAAATTACTTCCGTGAGGGTGTTTTGAAAAAGTGTTCAAACACTTGCATTAAGCCAACTTTATCTTTAAATTTCTCCACAAATTATTTTTTAAAAAAATGGGAAGTAATTTCAAACACTCAGTTGAGGGAGTGTTTCCTCCAATTTAAAAACACTTTTAAGTTTTAAGCCTAATGAAACATTCGCACTCGTTTTTGAAATTTTGATTTTATAAATTACTTTTGTAGCAGATACTGGATTCGTTTTCTTTGCTTTTGGGATTTAGAAAGAACCCAGTGATCTTATGAATAGGTTTGGGTGCGATCTTTATGTTGTGTGGTCGAAGGACTCTGCTTGTTGTTGTTGTTGTTTTTGTTGTTTTCTGAGATGCCACTCACATTAAGTAACACATACCATTAACTGAAAATTTCTGATAGTCTTTCGATTAGGCAATATCATTGTTGTAAAAAAAGTGTAGTGCTTATTCGAGACTTATAATAGGGCGAGGTGCTTAAATGTAGAAACTCATGAAAAAGATAAGAAAAATCTTATAATAACATGTTTAATTAATATTTTGTGTGTAAAACTACAGTCATCTTCTCAAAAGTGTCACTTGTGGATTGGCTTTGGACACGGGAGTCGAAGCGCCTTAGGCCGTTTCGGTCGTGAAGACGAACTTTTCAGTGTTATCTTTGGTTCTTTTCTTTGGAGGCTTTGCTAAACTTATTTCTTCAATTGTAGTTGAATAGGAATTCTCTATAGTTTTAACTTTAAACATTCACATTATTTTCAGCGACCTACTGTCAAATCTCACCATGGACACTAAAGGTTCTTGTTCGCCGTGGGGTTCTCGGTACATCCCGTCAGATATCCGATCGCCAGAGCAAGAGAAAAACATCCTCTTAAACCCAGGGCAGTCAAGTCTACGTGTAAAATCAAAACATTGTGGACTTCAAGCAAGAACATATCGGAAGTAGCTAATTATAAAGTGACAACGATAGTGTTAGATTTGAATTGGCGAGAGCCAATTAGAAATTGCTTCACAATCGTGCTACCATGATGTGTTCAAGAACAAGCTTTTGGGTGCTATTGCGCAGACGGACTTTACCGAGGTATTTGTCCGGATGTAACGCAGGCTATTATTTATCAAACAACAAATAAACGAAAACTAATATAATCCTAAATGTTTTAACTATGAAAGAGTCCGAAGAGAAAAAAATAAGAAGATAAATTAGGGATACTAATGATTGGTTAAGTAACAGATCTACAACAATTGGCTTTACGAGTAGTGCATTTAGTACAGGTCCCCCCCCTCCCAAATTAATCAAATCACATTAAAAATACATATAATAATAAACAGATAGTGTACACATAAATTAGATTGCTTATCAAGTTTGGATATGTATTAATCAATATAACAGATCTTTTTGGCCTTTAATTACTCACACAACATATGTTATTGGAGCTTTCATAGGCCAGATATTAAGTGGAATAGTTAATTGGGTGTCCAACAAATTTCTGTAGATAAAGAAAATAACCCTTAAATCTCCTTCTTTTCCCCTTAAATCAACATACATTACTGGCGAGTTACGACACCGTCTTTTTTTTAACTAAAAACTTTGTTGGGCAGGAACAATAATAACTAATTGCAAGTGCGACGTTGTCATATAAAAATAAACAAGATTATTATTTGATGAATTGTAAAATTGTGAGCGTAATGTATTTAGGTGTCGAGAAACTTTTGCCGTTGTTTTTACATATTTTTGCCTTGATGTTTCCACGTTTTTTTCGTTTAACATTAGCCGTGGTTGTCGACAAACCTTTGCCAAAATGTTCAAAAAATTTTGCCGTGATACTAGTGGGCCGCCGTACCTTAAAGAACCATAATAACTTGAAGTTTTCGACATTAATTTACTGGAAAAACTTTTGAACGTTTTGCCGCCATTACAAAAATTATATATTGTGACGTCACGGATGGAACCAACGCTGAACATGCGTTTCCTTATTTAGACACTTTTTCCTTGTGGCATAAATCAATTGGTGCTTATGCCAACATAGATTAAGGAACAACATAGATAAGAAACAAAAGTTTATAACTAGAGCCAATATTTAATTGAATAGAGGAAAAGTAATATACTTTTATCGAAAAACATATTTTGATCTTAAAATATTAAAAAATATATAGAGTTGAAAAAAAAAATCATCTTACACAAGATCGAGGCTTGGAAGTGATAAAAATGCTTCATCCTCAATAAATACAAGTGGATTGCTAGATAATGATCTATAGCGAGAAACGAATGTAAAATAGTCAATTTGCAGCTTATTTATATTAACAGTAAATTAAAGTCAATCGGTCATAGATAGTAATATATATATTAGCAGTCAGGTAAATTTCATGCTAAATAAAATTAAAACAACTTTCAGCATAACTCTAATTTCGTAAACCTTCTTACCTTACTCGAGCTACGCGATGTAAGGTCAATTCGATAACACACACGCACACAATATTTAAAGAGCCCCCGAGACTTTCGATATTTTCTCGTGTTCTCCCAACAAAACAATTATTTTGTGATTTTAAGCGACTTTTCTGAACAAAAACTGTTTTTATGTTCAAAAATAACAATAAAGCTCAATGAAAAAGAGTTAAACTAACTCTTAATGAAACGTAAGAGGATGTATCTGAGAAAATCATCACATCTTGTCTCGATAAAATGAAAAATGGATCAATACAAGCCAAATTCATAAATTGACGTTAAGTCAAGACACGAAGGGATTTACTGATGACGTTTTAAGGAAAAACGGTTAAAATTCTTAAAGGTTTACACGGGTTAATTCCAAGAGAGTAGAACAAATACAGGTTCTGTAAGAGTGCGTTTAAAGCCAGGCAATTCTTGTTGGCATTTGTTTAAATAACGAACGTTATGTTCGACAACAAACGAATGTTATCTTCGTGTAACCCTTAATGGTATTTAATATTTAACATTCAAGGCAAAAAATAAATAAATAAATAAATAAATAAATAAATAAATAAATAAATAAATAAATAAATAAATAAATAAATAAATA
>JANTNT010014012.1:3137-13405 GCA_024752375.1 Entacmaea quadricolor | reverse complement strand
ACCAAATGGTGACATAAGGACCATATTCTCAAACAATCATAAGGGTGTTATGTCATTTACGTCTTAGTGGAGATGCCTTTGACATAATAAAAAGGGCATCATAATCTTCCTTAGACACAGTCATAACCATAAAATGGTCAAGATTTTTCTTATTTTTGTTTATGATTGTGTATTAAGTGTGATCAGAAGGTTGAAAAAATGGTCAACTTTCCATTTCTCCTCCTCCTTAATAGGGAAAAATTACAAATAATAATATTTAGGTACATATAAATGGTAATTTGCAGTGACACATCCACAATATGTAGTGGCTATTCATCCATTGAAGTCCAGTTGCAATTTAGAATGTTGATTTTTATGGAGGGAGGAAAACTGGAGAACCCAGAGAAAACCTTCAAAGCAAGAGAGAGAACCGTCAAACAACTCTACTCTGAGGATGACAAGCTGGAGATGAACCTGGGTGAGAGGAAAGCCCTCTCACTGCTGCACCATTCATGCTTTCCTAACAATAAATCAATGGTTCTTAGAGATGGACACAAGATTATTCTCAATTATAATCAGTGGTTTTGTAGAGCAAAAACGTGCAGCAATGATGAGTCATACATATTTGATGATTATTGTGATTACTTTTATATACGCTATACATGTACTGAGCTGCAGCAATTCTGTTTATCATTAGATATTATGCTGTTTTTAAGAAGCATTTTCATTGTTTATATCTGTATATATATCTGTATGTCTGTATTATAGAATACTGTGCAACTCGTGCAATACCCAGTGTTGAAAACTCTGGTTATCTTCAAACTCTTGGACAAAACCTTGATGAAGATATTAATGTAATGTGGACTGGTAAGTAGCTTGTAGCTTGATTTGTCTGAATTATGTTTTGAATTGTGAATTTTGATTTTACATATGTCTTACTGATCTTTAAATTGAAACTTCAAGTTATGAAAGTAACTATGGCAAGCAACAGGAAAAAATAGGAAATACTAAAAAAAGGACAGAAGAAAGAGAAAATGAGAATGAAAAAATAAAGAAGGGTTAGAAAAAGGGAAAAGAATACTAGGAAAAGAAGAACAGGAGGAAAAATTTGTAAATTAGTTCAAAAAGGAAAAAGGTATCTTTTGTAAGAAAAAGGAAGAAAACTAATTTAAAAAAAGTTCAGAGTGTTGCTGAGTTTTTGAATTCCTCCAGTGATAATAATGTATTTTTATAATTTGATGTCGACATGCTACTGTTCCATTTAGCAGTGTTAGATGATGGATAAATCCTCCAGTCCACTTCACATGATCTTATGAAGTGAAGGTACAGTTGCAGAGTAGTTTTTTCTTTCCAGCCAGCCACAACCAAGTAGCTTTTTTTCCAGATTCACTGGTTACTGAAAACTCCAAGATCTTGATGATCATGGGGATTTCAGCCATAAAAGTGACAATATTCAATCTTAGCAGCCTTAAGACCCATCCACTATGGCTACTTTGAACATGTTGATCTGAGAGGGTAACATGCATGTTTTAAGCAGATTGTCAACCACAGGCCGTTGGAGGTTGTTGGATGATTTGGCAGAGTTAAGCCGTTGAAGAGGTTGAAGTTGTAAGTTGTTATATTAAAGTTAGCTGTTTTGGATGCAGTATGATTGATAAATCCTGTGCTGATATTGGTTGCAGGTTGTGATAAATTGTTGATTGTTATAGGTTGTAATCAGGTGCAGAATGATATATTGTGCAGATTGAGATAAGGTGCCAGTTGTTATAGGTACAGAATATTACAAGGTACTAGATATTATAAGGTGCTGGATGTTATAGGTGCAGGTTGTTATGAAGTGCAGATTGAGACCAGGTGCTAAATGTTATATGATGAGATTGAGATATGGTGCTGAATGTTTAAAGTTGTGATAAGTTGCTTAATTTCATGGTTTGAGACAAGGTGCTAAATGTTATATGGTGCAGATTGAAAAAGTTATTGATCATTTTAGTTTAGAGGACCATTCTGTTAAACAATTTTGTGGTGTAGGTATCCTCAAAGATATTTAGGTTGTGATAGCTTGCTCAATGATATGGGTTGAGATAAGTTGCTGAATGTCAAAGGTGTTGAAATTCTGCTGATGACATGTCAGTTCTTACCAAGATCAGCTTGTTCAGTATCCATTTGTTTCAAAGATAAATAAAGCAAACAAACCAACTCAACTAAAATGTAATAAGTATTATTCTATCTCAGTTTGCTGTAGCAGTTAACTTCATTTTGGGCCATACTTTTGAGTTAAAGAAAAAGGTGACAGAAATCTGCATCTGACTGGTTTAAAATAAAATTGTACAGCAATAGCAACAGTGAGTTAAAGTAATACCTGTTAAAAACATTCTAAGCAAAGAAAATAAATTATTAAAAAATGTTCCAGGTTAGGTTCATACTATGGCCTACCATGTCAAAATTTCTTCTTTTGATTTGCCTTTTATCTTATGCAGATAACATGAAATAACTTTTAAACAAATTAACCAAAATTTTACTGGTGATCCTTCCACTAACAGAAACACTAAAAATATGCAGACCAAAAAATAGCCCATAAGATTCCATGTACAAATGCTTTCTCCCTTACTGTTTTGTGATTGTCTTGAATGTTCAGGCCTCGATATGTGAGAAAACAATTAGAAATGTTTTGAAAAAAAGGTTTTAATTAACAAAAAAATTGGATAGGCATATGAGTGTCAAAGCTCTTCAAATTTCTCACAAACTCTTGGTATTTTATGAACAGTAAGACAGCCTTTTCCTTATTACTTTGTCATTTGGAGCAAGTCTTGATGCTAGAAATGCACAGATCACAAAATTTCCCTTCCTCTGAACATGTATGGTATAGGTTTCTCCTGTGATGGAAAAAAAAGTTTATTACCAACATATTTTGATGACCAAACATGTTATCAAGATATGACTTTTGATTACAAAATCCTCCAATTTTTTTTAAATAGAATATTGTTGTTGAAAAATAGAACATTGATCTGTGCCTTTTGCTTCTTGAATAATTGGCTCCACCTAGTTCTTTTGATAGAGGAGCTATCCTTTGCACTGGCTTGATGTTTCAGTGATGGCATGGACTAATATATGACAAGCTTGTTGCATGAAATTACTGAAGTGTTAACAACCAGTTCAGCTTAGTACTTCTTTCAAAAGTAATACAATGTGATAAATATATATTTTACTGGGCCATTTTGACAGAAGATTTTAACATTTTATTGTATTGGGAAAAAATAAAAAAGTGAAAAATGAACAAAAGAAAAAGTTGTCTGCAGAATGGTCCATTGTTTTTATGTATGATTGTATTGTGTGTATTGTGGTTGTATTGTGGTTGTGGTAATGTAGTGTATTATGTGAAATGTTTGTATTTGTAATGTCATTGTCCAAGTTTGTACTGTTACTGTACTGTAGTGTACTATACTGTTGTGTTTTGTCTGTTTGACCCTTGTATTACCTTTTTATTGGCACATTTGTGTTCAAAAAGCTATTAAAGAAAAATGCTGAACAATGTGCTGATAAATTGGAGTTGACCACAATGTGACTGATTCAAAACTAAAAATTAAACTAAACAATTAGAAGCATTTGTTTTTGAAGTTTGTGGGTGCAAAAAAAAAGATTTTTCAATTGACTGTATGTTTGAACTCCTGACTCTGAAGTGCAATATTTGTGGAAGGATTGCTTACTGACCATCATCATGGACTGGCCAAAATGTCAACCTAACTTTGAATATATTTCCTGGTTTATAACTAAATGTGTGACAGAGGCTGTAGCAGAAGCTTAAAAAATGTTGATTGATCATTTTATTTTTAAACTGCTTTTGATTTTTTGGCTTGCATGCACATTATGTAATTGCATAGTATCAATTATATAGCAAATTTAATACAACAGAGGAAAAAAATGATGGCAAACAACAAAACTGTGTAAAAGGTTCTTCAAACATTTTTCAAGCTTTGGCTATGGTTTCTTTATAATACCTATTTTGAGCTAAAGATTTGTTTGGCAATAAAACTGGAGAGTTGGTTGGTTTCTAAAAGAATCATTTCATTTAAACTAAACCACTAAGATCCCTAAACTGGATAACATAAATGCTGGCATAAGAATAAGGAAGGAAAAGACTAAATATGTCTGCATGTGTAAGTGTTATATGTGGAAAATACTCTCTGAAAGCAGGTTCAAATAATAGGAATTACTTCTCTTTTAGGTCCAAAGGTAATATCAAAGGTAATCTCACCTAACTCAATCCATACACTAACAAGTGTCTTGAAAAGGAAACCAGTTATTTGGGATAACATCCATGCAAATGATTACGACCAACGGCGGATGTTTCTTGGGCCGTATCATGGCAGGCCAACCCAGCTCTATAACAGTGTTAATGGAGTTCTAACAAATCCAAACTGTGAATTTGAAAGCAATTTTGTAGCTATTCATACTCTTGGTACATGGGTAAGGTGTGCTAAAGGTGATTTACCATCTTCTTCTGTTCCTGCTGAGGAACCAATGAGTTTAGATGTGGATACTGAGAAACAGACTACTTTAAGTGATGTTATGGAAGATGATATTGAAGTCTCTGAAAAAGATGAATGTGAAAAGATAGAAAAAATGGAGGCTAAAGATAATGGTGTTGGCAGAGATTTTCCAATGGAGACAGACAGTATTCCATCTGTAGCTGCAACAACAAAGGTGAACAACACTGTTGCTGGATTTTATGACCCAGATTTAGCCCTGAAAGATGCTATTACTGAGTGGTTGATTGAATTCAATAAAGAGAAAAGTGCATCTTCTATGGTGTATGCCAAAAGTGGTCCTTACAGTCTTGCACCAAACCCCACTGTTGTACAGTCACAAGCTCACAGTATGTCCAACACCACCACAACTTCATCAAATAATACCACTTTTCGTAGTCCTTCATCATCTAAAACAGCAAAAGAAAACAGCAGGAAGGAACGTGGGCTAACACCACCACCACCACCATCAGGTAACCAGATCTGTCATTATTTATGAGAGGGAGGGTAGAAGAAAATGGCTGTGGAAAATGTTTGAGAAACACAGGGGTCCTGAATTTAAAAATTCTCTATAAACCACTGATACCATGCTTCTAATATCTTTATTAAAATAAGAGTGACCCAAAAAAATTACATTTTGCAGTTCATGAAATTCTGAAAACATGGTAGAGCAATTCTTCTTTCTTCCCCAAGCTGCAATAAATCATGTAATTTGTGACAGTTCAGTAAAGAGACAGACATAAATTATTTTTTTACCAGCACAGCAGAAGCCTGGGAATGGGTAGCATTTTGATAAAATACACTAAACCCACATTTATTGTTCTACCTCCCTATTTACTGTTGCTACATTGGACAAGCTAAAATATATTTTTGATGTACAGCATAGAACAGAAACAAGTTGCTGACAATTGTAAATGTCTGTCTTAGAATATATGCATTCTAAAGGTACATTATTAAGAGAAACTTCAATAACTATTAAAGGATCTTACAGCAAATTCAGTTTGACTGTTTAATGGAAACATTTTGCATGTTTGTTTTGACAGTTTGAACGTGTCATTGTTAGGCTCTCTGTCAAATGTGTCTAAGGGGTGGAGACAATGTTTCGAGTACATTCTTATTTAGTATGTGGAAAGTCCCGTAGTAAGATGCTCGTATCATTGTGGAAAAGCTCTGTTACCAGATATTGGGGTCAGTACACATGATTGATAAGATATTTAGGAAGAGAAGGAAGTAATCTGGAATCTTTCCTGGAGATTTAAATGATATTGCTAGTGAGTTTAATGTATCGTAGTTTAATTAAAGTAACATATCCAAAACAATGCAAGACTTTAACTTACAGTGAGAACGTCTGAACAAGCCGAAACATTGTCTCTGTCCCTTAGCAACATTTGACAGACAGCCTAACAACGACACATTCAAACAGTCAAATCAAACGTGCAAAATGTTTCCATTAAACAGTCAAACTGAATCCACTGTATGAATTTGAGTTTATTGGTCAGATTCCATTGGAAAAAACCCACTGTTTATTTGTCATTCAAGCAAAGCCAGGGATTAATGTATAGGCAACCGCTAGAAAGTAAAACCATTCTGTGGTCAACAAACCTCACCCATATTATAGAACTGATATTTTGCTGATTGTTTTTGGAGTCAAAATATAAAGAATCCCTGTAGTTTAATGTAACTGATACAAGTGATAATTATTCTTGTTTTTTATCTACTTGTAGGAAATTCATTGCCTGAGAAAAAAATAGATGAAAACTTAATGGAGGTTATAGAATTAAAGAAGATTCAAGATAATTCCCTTACAGTAGAAGATCTTCTCTTGTTAGTGGACTTGTTCTACCTACCATACAGCCATGGAGTCAAAGCCAAGCAAATTCTTAGTGAATTTAAATGGTTAAAGAGTAATGCCATCAAGGAGGAGTCTGAGGAGTTCAAAGAACTTACTGAGGAAGAGCAGACAGCAAAAGTATGAATACTATAAATGTTAAATCTTGAAACTTAAATTCAAAAACTTTTAAAAGTTTTCTAGAAATTTTAATATTAAACTTCTCTTCAGGATATTGCATTGGTTTTAAACATAGACGTTAAATTGTGAATGTGTCAACTGAAATTCACAATAGATTCTATATCTTGTTTTTCAAATAAGCCAACTGGGGTTTTAAAGAACATTGGATGCCTTATTGTGCAACATCCAATAGAAAGCAAAGTCACAGAGAAGATTATAAAGATTTTATGAGCAAATCAGTTATAGTTGCTATAGTCATGCTATTTATCGTCAGTTCATAGAAGATAATCTCTCTGCAGCAATGATGAGTGAAAACGGATGATATTGTCATGATTACAATCATATACGCTATCCTGAGCTGCTTAAAAATTCTATTCATTTGTCATTAGAATTACTCATGATAAATTTATGTAGGAGCTTGGGGATTATAAAGATCTGTTTAGAAAATACAGTAGGCAAGATGTGGTTTCCAGAATGTCACAGTATTTTACCATTGTTAGTGGGAGTATCCCATTGACCTTTTTCATGTGATGTCATGGCTGCCATGTTGGTGTACCTCAAACAAAGCATTCCTCATTAACTTCTCTTGTCACACAAGGTACACTATCAAGGCCACCAATGCTATTTAATTCTCCTGGCATGGAGTGAAAATGGTCTATAAGAACATCAAAGGCGGGAAAAATGGCTAGATTGCCTGAACTCTCTTTCCCCCCACCCAACTGCCACCTATATAAATATTATTATACAAATATTATGAGCTCCCTTAACTTTTTGTGATGTTATTTAGAATTTTATAGTCAAACCTACTGACATGTTCCTATCAAGATTGGAAGATTCAATTTGCTTTTTGAAATTTAATTGCAATCTTGTTTTGAAACTTACAATAATGAATCAAGCTTTTAAATTTTGGAAAAGGTCTTGATTGAAATATTGTTTTGTGATTCAAGTGCGAAAATTTTAATGGAAAAAACTTTCATAGTCATTTTTAAAAGAATTTGTGTGGTTGTTCTTGTTCATGAAATAATCCAGTAAAAATCATTATTTGAATATTTGAAGTTTTCAGTTTCCATTTTATTAGTGCAAGTTTCAAGTTTTCATAAATTGAATCTTACAACCTTGATAGGAACACATCGGTAGGTTTGACTGTGATAATTAAGAAAAGGACATAATTAAACTGTTCTAATGTATTCTTTTCTTATATTAGATAACAGAATGGAAGACAAGGGCTGAGAAATTCCACGTTCTGTGCCAGTCAGTCTCTGATATGTTTGTAAGGTTTTCTGAAACACCAAATCGGGCATTGCTCTACGATATTTATCCATACATTTGGGATGTCAAAGAAAGTGTTCTTCTTTTGGATACCTTTGTTGTCTGGCTGAATTCTAAAAGCAGGATTAAAAAACAAAGGCCAAACTTCTTTCCAGAGGATCCAGAACCATGGGTATTCAGAGGAGGACTCTGTGGTGAACTGCAGGTAAATGGATCCCCTTGCAAAACTTCTTAAAATGTTTTATTTATTAGTGTGTGTGTGTGTTTTAAAGAAATGGTATAAGTGATCAGGAATGAATAAGACTGAACATATGTGAAAAACAAGTATTTTCTAGTGCTTTGTAATAAACTTTTCCCTAAAAAGTTTGACTCTAGACCTTTCCTGACCATTAAAAAATGGTTCAAAGAAGAGTATTGAATGTATCGACCACTTCACATGCATCAGTCCACTGGTCAAACAAAGCATTCAATCAAGGCTGCAAGGTCATTTGAAAGGGTTTATCAAAATTTGCACCTTGCACCTCAATTAAATACTTTGTGTTTGACCAGTGAACTGATTACTGAAAGTGTCAAATGAAAACATCAATCTCTTCCTTGTCTTGGAATTATTGTTTAATGGTCACTCAAATGAATTGGGAAAAGTCTACTTAAGTGTCCTGCCTCCAAGAATAGTTTACATAGATCATTTTTTGCCAAATTGTGGACATTAATAAAGCAATTTTCAAACTTTTTGAGTGTTCTCCCAACATCCTACTTGTTTTTATAAGAGTTTAAGACATGGATGGCTTTTATAAAATAACTCAAAAATTTCTATGTTTTAAACTCTCATAAAAAACACTGTCTTCAGCCAATCAGAATGTGGGCTTTGTGGAAGTTGTTTTATAAATCTATTTATTTTCATTGCAGAGAATGTTACCAGTTGATAGTAACCATGATTTGTTTAACATAAGGGCTCCAGATGTCCCTACCACCTGTGTTTATACAATAAGACCATTTCAACCAGAAGACGAGGTAAGAAGAAATTTTATTTGGGGTCACATAACTTCAGAGACAACATTCCACCCAAAATAACACTTTACGTAATTTGGAAAAGTCTTTAGCATAATTATTCTATGTCCAGTCTAAAATACATAAGAAAGTAGGTTAGTTTTTTGCTAAGAGACAAAGAGGAGAGAACTATAAAGGCCTATTTACATAGTACAACTTTTTTTACAACTGTCACATTGAATCTGCTGTTACCATGCTCATGATACACTAAAACCTTATTAAAACTAAGAAGTCTTAGCATTTTAAAACCTGTTTTAAAACATTATGACATTCGTAAGTCATCTTGTAAGCAAATTGTATGAAAAAGTTGTAAGTCAAAATCATACTGCATAAATTGGTCTTAAGAAAAACACTAGAATGGTCTGCATGCACGCATGCACACACACACTGCATGCACGCCAAACCACACCATGCACGCATTGCATGCATGCCCACATGCCCCCCCCCCCCCACACACACACATGTTACCTAGGAATCCAATATTGGTAACACAGTAACACACTACTGATTACAGTCCCTGTTTCTAGATTGCTAATTTTTGAATTTATTTTTTTTTCTAGAAAAACATGTATGAGATCTGCCTCTCCACTTGTGACGATGGTCAGGATGGACATGATCTCTTTGCAAATGAACCTTCTATGGTA
This sequence comes from Entacmaea quadricolor, assembly GCA_024752375.1. Taxonomy (NCBI): domain Eukaryota; kingdom Metazoa; phylum Cnidaria; class Anthozoa; order Actiniaria; family Actiniidae; genus Entacmaea; species Entacmaea quadricolor. The sequence continues at coordinate 3,935 of JANTNT010014012.1, read as the reverse complement.
GGCGACAGGTGAGTTTTATTAGCAGCATTTCTTTTTGTGAAAATAATCACAATAAAAAAAAAAAAAACAAGCTAACAAATTTTGTACAATTGATACTTAAGGGAAAACCTTAATGAGCCACATTCATGTGAACTGCTAAAGTCACTACCCTGGGCAAACATTATTTGATGATATTATTGATATTATTTGATGCAGACAACTCCATACCTCTACACATTTTCTGGTGTTTAAGATTGTAACAGCAATTTACTACCAGCTGAGCAGTGAAAATTTTACTAATTGATCATAGCATGAGTTCTGGTAGATGGCCCTCCTGTTTAGGCTCTTTGTAACCAAAATCACTAAAGGGAGCTTCAGAAAAATCCCAGCTGGACCAACACTCAGGGTCTTAAAATAACTGAGAAGAAAGTGCTGCCTTTGTAATTACATCTCAAATGGTTAGACTTTTGAGTGGCTCAGGTGATCACTTAAAATGGTGGTCCCGTCTCTCCATACTTCACCCAATTAACCAATATTGGAGGGATGTAAGAGAACCTCTAAGGATGTAAAGAAACTCTGGTGGTGGCCATCCTTAGTGTCTGAGCTCTTACTAATCATTTCTTAATGGGATTTGTGGGAGGGGATTGGGGATTCTTAGGGGATTGGAATTTGGTGTTGTGCCTAGAAGTGGACCTTGTGTCCTATTGTACTGCACCTGTCCTTTGGGTAAATCATTAAATAAATGAATGCATACATGAATGCATGCATGAATGCATACATGAATGCATACATGAATGCATACATGAATGCATACATGAA